>CATIUR010000004.1:22115000-22312500 GCA_949592205.1 Helichrysum umbraculigerum | reverse complement strand
TTTATATTTTAAAATTTATAATAAATTTTGGGCAAAAAGTGCTCGGAGTCAACCCATTACTTCCGACCCAACCCATTTTGACCCCTACCAAAAACCTTTTTTGGTCCTACTTTCCCATTTTGCCACCTTAATTAAAATATAAAATATGGTTGTTAAACTGACCTTGAATACCCTCCGGAACCGGCACCAATATTGCGTGCTACAAGGCTTGAGTCAATCATAAAAGCTTTCAGGTTATCTTCAGAGATTGATATATTCCGTTCAATGACTAATCCACCTCCAACATCACCTTCCATTTTTACAGATTCTACCTCTCCTGATTGCTCGAGATCTCGGCTGTGCCAAGGTGGCGTGGTGCAGATTGATTACAGTTTTAACTATAAATAGAAAACTCAACTTTTAAAGACTAACCAGGATTAATGAATAAGGTTGAACTCACTTTAGGACAGTATAGTCTTCGGTACAGCCAGCAGAACGGTACTCAGTGCCACTATATTCTTCATACCCATTACTCTCAACCTGACCGTTAAGCCACTGAGTTCCTGTCATTGATTTTAACCCGACTATGATTAGTGACTTAGCATACCAACACATGCTTGCTGTTATTAAGTATTATTGTAGTTGCTCAACGCCCATTCAAATTGTGAACGTTCGACCATATTCATACTTTAGAGAAATGCTTGACCATATATTAAAGATCTTAACTACGTTTAAAAACTATACTAAAGATATAAATTAAATGGAGCCAGAAACAAAAACACTGAGTAGATCAGGTTTACCAGAGGGAAGATGTTCCATAGAAATAATTCGACCCCCAATCCAAGGTACCACTTTGAGAGCCCATTCACCACATTTAATATCCACAGGAGTTCCTGAAAGCTCGGTCCCTTCACTTTCAGCAGCCTTCTTGTCATCAGGAATACACTTTGCAGTTTCTGTAGTTTACGTTAAAAGAATAACGACATGCAATGAGTACAAAATAGTTACACGCAATGAGTATAAAACAGTTAGGGGTGGCAATTTTCCAAACGAACCGAAACCCGACACTCAGATAAACAAGTTAGGGTTGTGATTCTCTACCCGCCATGGGTAAAAAATTTCAGTTTGGGTTCGGGTCAACAGGTCGACTCTCAACAAGAATAGTTTTGAAGTTTTTATTATATAAAATTAACATATACCAAGCTTGACTTACCCAACTCAAAACCAACCTGCCAAATTTGACCTGTTATATGATCCGAAATCAACCCACCAACCTGCTTGACTAGTTAACCTATATGGGTTATGCGGGTTGGGTACTTTTGACCCGCCCACCCGTATATCAAATCAGTTTGGTTTTTGTACTGTTGAGCTGACAACCCGACCTGAATTTCCATCCCTTTCATATAGTTATTGTAGAACAAATTCTATACTACTAACCCATCTGCATCTTGTAATTGTGCTTGCTAGGAAAAATTAGTTCTGATACTTCATTTTCTGATGGCATAAGGATTTGGAGATCTTCTCCATCAGTCCCCCAGGCATCGACCTGAAAATAATATATATAGATTTGCTGAAAACCAGAATGGGTTGAAAGCATGTACAAATAGAACGCGTACCATAGCTCCTTCACCAAGCAATATTTGCACATGTAAGCGTCGTTTTGGCCTCATCCACAATCCTTCAGTCTTGGAGACAGTTACTGTGATAACTGAAGATTTAAGCTCAGCTACATATGTTGTTAGGAGATAACCTCCGTTAATATATTGATAACCATCACCATCATCTTCAAATAGAACACCTTCAGCTTTACCTTCAGTTACGAGTTGCAAATTGTACTTTCAAAATAAATAAATAATCAAGTATATAAAGACTGCAGATGCATGGTCACATCTAGTTACCATTTTCATCTAAAGCAACAAGCAATGACAGATCATCATTTGGATTAGCTTCACCAACATATTGATGAGCTGGTCCAAATGGGATAATCGATCCACCTTGTAGATACAATGCTGGTAAATCCTGGGAAATCCACAAATTTTTAAAACCATCTATTAGACATAATGAACATTGAAAGTATTTCTTATTTGTACCGGATGTGAATCCTTAAAATCAAAACTCATCCAAGTGCCATTAGGCAATGCATGTTTCGTTTGATGCACCCCAAGATCACTGACAGTGCTGTGACATTAGAACATTAAATTAGAACATATTGTGTGAATCAAAAACGTAATACATAACACCTTCAGTATTGGAGTAATCCTTAGAAGGAAATATTTTATGAAAACCTTGCATATATCAGAAGTGGGCCCAAAAGGAAAGAACACTCATTTGTTCTTAGCTGAGAATCCTTTGAATCTGCAAAATGAATTGTATAATTGAAACAACCCAGAATCAAACTGAACTCGGACATAAGGAAGCAAATAAACTTTTAGCATCAAAGCCTACCAGCAAAAAGAGTAGGAGATGCCACCGGAGAACCTTTTGTATGTGCCAAGTAGAAAAGTGTATATATGTGTGGGATAAGGCGGTACCTCCTCCTTAGTGCCAAACGACAAACATCCTCACACTGTGACATGTACACCAAGATTTTAACGATAAAATTAATTTACTTCAATGATTTTAATTATTTATGGTTAGTTTAACATAATTTTAAGAAGTCAGATAAGGGTCCCACCTCCTGCCCAAAGGACCAAGGCTCATGATCAATGGTTCCCTTCTCGGAATGACCACGACAAAATGGAAACATGGCCCTGATACCCATCCATTTTCCAAATAATTTGGGTGTTGCATTGCCAATAAATCCACCGATATCGGGCCCTGAAAGTGGTTGACCACTAAGCCCCTGAATGACAAAGTATTTTTAAGTAAACAATTTAGCCGCAATGTATGGTATTCTACTATCTCTAGCAACATATCTTAGCAGCTTACCAGTTGGAGTACCATAGAGATGCTCATATGCAGGTGTTCCCAAGTAGAAGTATTATCACCTGTCCATGTAGCAGCATACCTCTGACTGCCTATAAATCCGGCTCGAGTAAGAACAAACGGACGTTTATCAACATCAGCTACTTTTATGCTTTCGTATGTTGATCTTGCCATCAGCATGCCATAAACCTAAATGAGAAACTATGTTAGTAAAATTTCCATGTACCCTTTTAGGAATCATGTAGCTTAATTCAGAGTACGTAATAGCTAAATTCATGTTGCTTAAAAAAAGAGATGAACTGGCTCACATTGTGATAGTATGAGTGATTCTGAAGACCGCCAAGTTCAGCATCTCCCCTGTGAATGTTACTCTCAGGCATTGTCTTTGTTACAGACTGGCAAAGGGAAAGCAAATCCAGTGAGATGGTAAACAAGAAGTTTAAAATAAAGGGATTAGTGTCTGTAAATGTATATGTATGACTTAGAGTCTATTGTATGTATCCAACTTCATTTTGGTCTATTGTGTTATTCCGAGGTCTTATTACTTGTAACCGATTATGTGGAACCTGTTTTTGATGACGTGAAAACTTACATACTTTGCCTTTTGGTCATAGTTAGACCAAAATGAAGTTTGGTACACACAGTAGACTTTGGCCTTCGGGTCATAAATATATATACACTGTCAGACACCTATACCTAAAATGAATGGTGAAAATATCACCTTGAAAACGGCTGGTTCATTCATATCATTCCATATACCATCAACTCCGTTAGATATAAAATCTTTGACTAGATTAGACCACCACAAACGCGCTTTCTCTTGAGTAAAGTCAGGAAAAACACAAGGTCCGGGCCATACCTCTCCTATGAAAATGGAAATGCAACTTATGAGACTCGATATGGAATCAGTTGAAATATAAAGGCAATAGACACACCTACAAAGGGATTTCCATCTGCTGTTTGAACCCATATGTCTTTTTCTGATCCACTTTCATAAACAAAGTAACCTTTTTCATGCTTGATCCCAGGGTCAAGCATCCAGATAGCTTTGAAACCAGCACGATGAAGATCATCCGCTAGAGATTTTGGATTAGGAAAATTCTCCTAGGACCAATATAAAGGATTAGTTCTAAAATGGGAAGTGAATTAACATATGACATCAATTAGTAATGTGAAATGCTGATTGATATAATTAACCATCAAGTAGTAGTGCGATATAACTGATACATATCTAAATAATTAGCTGTGGTTGAATAACATGTGGATTGATAGATTTTTGGTTCAAAAGGATTATGAAATCCACTTTAAGATGTCTGTGCATATAGTCATTACAGCAAAAAGAACAAACCTGGTCAAACGTGAAACAGCGAAAGCCATCCATGTAGTCAATATCCATCCATATGACATCACAAGGTATATCTTTATCCCTAAAAGTCTTGGCAATCTGCACAGTAAAAACCAACTTGAAGATACGTCTGTAATTTAGAAACATTTAATGAGAAAACTTAAATATCAAAGTTTAACATACCTCACGCACACGCAAATCAGATTCATAACTATAACGGCACTGATGATATCCCAGTGCCCACTTTGGTGGCATGAAAACCGTTCCTATCAATCAAAGTACCAGGGATTAAAAACAAGAATTAAAAATTTAATATTTGAAAGGATGTTTATTTTATCATACTCATAGAAATTAGATGAGCTTCAATAATCATTATCAATATATATTTTATGAATACATAGTTCAGTAAGTTACCTATTGCATGTGACAATGATGCCAAAACAGCAGTTGCAGAGGCAAATGGACCGAATGTAATGATAGGATAAGACGGCTGAGCAATCAACTTAACCTTTGATTCATTATGTAGATCAATCTGTTGAATACATTTTAGAATGAAAAGATGTGTGATTGACCTATACAATAGCATAAAATGAAAGAGTGATAAATATAATATCAAGCAAAGCACCTCACAGAGCTTCGTTGTATCAGCAAGAATCCCCAATGCCTCTCCATCAGGAAGGATGGCGAGAATCCATGGATGTGATTGATACAAGGATGTAGTTTCACTCCCATACCCCCATGCATCAGTATTCCAAGTAAATATCTGTATATTTTCCCAATTTTCAATTCCCAAAAATGTAATTAAAAACAGGAGCGGAGCTAGGATATATTGCATAGGGGGCAAAAAAAAAAAATTTTTTTCTTTTTTTTTATCATTTTGGGGGGCAAAACTCCAAAACTGTCACTAATAACCTTAAAAAATTTATTTTTTTCCACAATTCTATATTTTTGGGGGGGGCGACTGCCCCCCATGCCCCCCCTCTAGCTCCGCCCCTGATTAAAAACCTGATTATGACGTCCAAATCTTAATTTATCTAAAGTAAAATGGATGATAAAGAGTTAAAGACTAACCCTTTTCCCTGTTCTTTCAAGCTGTCCACTAACTTCACCTGTTCCGTAAAATGAGGTTCCTTCTGGAAACTAATTACCATATTATATTATGTAGCATTAGGGATATGTATAGATATCATACGAACATACATGTTAGACATTGACTACCAAAATCCAACATTAAAAATGTTAGTTTTTAAGAGGGTATAGCTGACCTTGAAATACACAATTTGTTGTCCAGCAACATATTCAAAAGTTGGGATGTATGATGGAAGTTTGTGATTACTACTCATAAGGGGTGTGTCCCTTTCTTTCGGATTAACAAAAGAGAAAGTGGGAAATGCGGAATTTCTAGCATCAACCGAACAATCAAACCTGAAAACACCTTCTTCTAGAATTGGTTCAAAAACCATTTTTTCCGGCTTGACTTCACCTGCAGCCACTGCTGTTTCTCCCATTTTGAACTCCACTTTGATTCTGTGTACGGAACTCAATCTTCTTGTTTCTGCAAAACTTTGCTTTTCACCTTACCTTATACTGTAATAAACTCAATCGTGTCTTCAATCTCAATACTCGAGTTTTATATCCTTACTAGAAGCTACTGATCAATCAAAGCAAGTTACCCATGATAAGTAAACGAGGGAACTGAATGGAAGATTCTGTGGCAGTGTCTTCTAACGTTAGTGGTAACGAAAAGTTGATTTTGCGTGAAATTTGTTAATGCATGATCTGATGGGTAAATTTGAATTCAATTTTTTCCTCCCAAAAACTGAAGCTGTATAAGTGTTGATGTTAAATAAGTTTGAACGCAATACACAAGTGTGGTAGGTAAGATCCTTCCATGTTAAATATTATAATCACTGACTGGAAGTGGACGAATAAACTATCAACTTTATCATGTGGAAATTAATAATCCTGTTTAGTTTGAGTTGGACGACAAGTGTGCAATTTTTCACGTGTCTTAAAATAATCAATTAATAAAGCAAAACAAGGTTACAACTGTTTAATGACTTTTCCAAATAGAATCATTTTAATTACTTTTATAATCAGAATTAGTTCAGAAGCACATTCAACGTGCTATTAAAGTACCTCCCAAGTTGTGAACCCATACTTGTAAAAGCATCAATAATAGTCTCTTTATTGATATAAAAAACAGATGCTTGACCAGTTTTACAGTTATGCACAGCATATGCCAGAACATACATTTTGACTTTGAAAGTCGAACACGGTACTCTTCAATTACAAAATTCGATGGCCTTTGGAAACAAGAATATACCCAATTCTAATTACAAAATTCGATGGCCTTTGGAAACAAGAATATACCCAATTCTAGCATCTTGATGTAACGAAGCTTGTAGTATAGCGTAATCATCAAAGGATCCCTATTAAAATTCAGAAATCTTATCCATATTGAAGTTGACATGCAGCTCTTTGACTTCTAAAGTCAAAGTAACTCTTATATCATGTTGATATAGTTTTAATGAGATTTTCAGGCTATTGTTGAGGTAGTCAGCGACTGGGTTATGAAAGAAACACAACTCGGTTGATCGATCACCAGCATATATTACCTCAGGAATGGTAATTTCTTCCCATATGTTAGCTTTAACAAATGGTTCATGGATGGAATTTAATGTACTTATGTTACCTAGAACTGTCATTCATCAAATAATATGCCTACAAAACCGTGTAGTTGCTCTCAATATCGATTATTATAAATATAACACATATGGAGCACAGTTTCAAGCAATATCTAAGTTTTAGGAAGTACAAATGTGGAAGCAGCAAGTACATACCATGTAAAATGTGCTTCATATGTAGCACTACATAATCTGCTTAACTTCGTAATTGTGAGAAATACTAAGAGGGGACTGCTTTGAAACAGGCCTGTCCTCTGACCAAAGCTCTAAATTCACAGTCCCGCAATCCCAATGTAGAAGACATTTGTAAACCTGGTCAATGTTGAATTTGTTGACTAAACCTAAGCCAAGGCACTTGTCAACGAGCATCCATTCACCTTAACAAGTAACATGAAAGGCAACTTTTATCAAATTCGAAGGAAATAAAGTGGATGATTTATTACATGGAAGTTTACCATTAGGACGAAGATCTCCTTCGTATAACTGTTCGCCAGATTCTGGCCATACATCATGCTTGGACCCGTTGATGGAGGTAAATGTGACGTATGACTCACTTGGGTGCAATAGACTAAAGGTTGGATGTATTCGTAAACAAACAAGCCTAGGAAATGAAAAATGGTTGTCAAGGTTGTATGGATAACCAACATTCCAGCATAAATAACGCATATTAGAGGGGTCAATTTTTAACCCAATCACTTATAAATGGGTTGAATAGGGTGATGTTTTATCTGTAATGGGTCAAACGGGTTAATTTATACAGAATTGATAAAAGCAAATGGGTTAGAGTGGTTAAAAACGTTTAATAGCCATTGAAGTTGTATTTTGAAGTATAATACCTTCTAAATCATCTAAAAAAAAAATAGATCGGACTTGACCTACTAATCGTTTATAAACAAAACTATATTTTTGGACAAAATATGTTTTTGAGATCAACCCATCCGATACAAGAATTACATGTTTTGACCCGTCAGTCAACTTGCCCATTTTGCCATTACCAAAATTGACAAAAACAGAAAAGACGGTAAAACCAACCTTGAATATCCTCCAGAACCAGCACCAACATTGAGTGCTACAAGGCTCGAGTCAATCGTGAAAACCTTCGGGTTGTCTTCTGAGATTGATATATTTCTCTTAATAGCCAATCCACCTCCAACATCACCTTCCATTTTTAGAGATTCTATCTCACCTGCTTGCTCAAGGTCTCGACTGTGCAAAATGGTATTATTAATTTGAGTACTTAGGAAGGTGACTTTTCAAGTTTAAAAAGAAATAAGGATTAACTCACTCAAGAACAGTATACGCTTCTGTACAGCCAGCAGAACGATACTCAGTACCACTATATTCTTCATACCCATTAATTTCAACCCGACTATGAAGCCACTGAGTTCCTGTCATAAAACTCATACATGTGATTAAGGGTTTGAAAATTTGATGTTTTTCTCTGAAGCAATTAAATATCATTGGCATGAGCATTGTAATGTTTGAACAGACACGTAATTTGTGATAAATGTTTGAGCATCAATCAAACATCTTAACTACCATTGATAATGATAAAAAATTCTATAGAAAATGAATGGACCCAGAAACAAAAACGTTGACTAGATTTTACCAGAGGGAAGGTGTTCCATAGAAATAATTCGACCCCCAATCCAAGGGACAACTTTAAGAGCCCATTCACCACTCTTAATTTCCACAGGAACTCCTGAAAGCTCAACCCCTTTGTGCGCAGACTTCTGCTCCACATCAGGAATACACTTTGCAATTTCTACAGTTCACATAAGAAAAATATCAGAAACGAAGAGATAATAATCAGTAGACACAATTGTTATCGAACATAATAATAAAATCCAAAAAATTCTGTTAACATTAGCTAGATTTAATCTGTATAATTACAATACTTTGAAGAAGCATAGTTACCCATGCGCATCTTGTAATTGTTCTTGCTAACAGAAATTAATTTTGACACTTCATTTTCAGATGGCATAACGATCTGCAAATCTTCTCCATCAGTGCCCCAGGCATCGACCTAAAAATAGAAACAAAACAACTGAAAACCAAATATGGAAAAAAAGAAGGAATGAGGAAACCCAATAAAAATAGACTACATACCATAGCACCTTCACCGAGCAATAGGTGTACATGTAAACGACGATTTGGCCTCACCCAAACTCCTTCGATCTTGGAAACGCTCACTGTGACAGTGGAAGATTTTAGCTCAGCAACATATGTCGTTAGGAGATAACCTCCATTAATATATTCATATCCATCACCATGATCTTCAAATAGAACACCTTCAGCTTTACCTGCATATACGCAATGCACATTATACTTCAAAATCAAGATAAGAATAGTGACTGATATAGTGATATGCATGTTCACATATCGTTACCATTTTCATCTAAAGCAACAAGCAATGACAGATCATCATTTGGATTAGCTTCACCAACATGTTGATGGGCCGGACCAAATGGGATAATTGATCCACCTCGTAGATACAGTGCTGGTAAATCCTAAGAAATCGACAAATGTATAAAACCTTCTATTAGACATAATGCAGTTAAAAAGCCAAACAAGTCATTGAAGGTATTTCTTTTCAGGGGATTAGTACCGGATGTGAATCTTCAAAATCAAAACTCATCCAAGTGCCACTAGGCAATGCATGCTTCAGTTGATGCACCCCGTAATCACTCACAGTGCTGGACATTAGGAAATCATATTAGTACAGATTGCATGAATCAAAAGTCAAATGTACAAAATTTCACTAATTATATAATCTTTAAGATAAAAAATCAAGAACCTTGCATACACAAGAAGTGGGCCTAACAGGAAGGAACTCTCATGTGTTCTTAATTGGGAATCTTTCAAGTCTGCAGAATAATTTACGAAATTGAAGCAACCTAAACTCAAAATTAACCCACGTGTATATCGGTGTAAATAAGTTTATAACATTAAAGGCATACCAGCAAAAAATGTAGGAGCAGCCACAGGAGAACCTTTTGTATGTGCCAGATAGAAAAGTGTATATATGTGTGGTATAAGGCGATATCGCCTCTTTAACGCCAAACGACAAACTTCCTCGCACTATGAAATGTACACAAAAATAAAGAAACGAAAACAAGATTTACTTCAAGAATGCAGAAAAGGATCTGACCTCCTTCCCAAAGGACCAAGGCTCATGGTCAATGGTTCCCTTCTCAGAATGCCCACGACAAAATGGAAACATGGCCCCAACACCGAGCCATCTTCCAAATAATCTGGGCGTTGCATTGCCAGCAAATCCACCAATGTCGGGCCCGGAAAGTGGCTGACCACTAAGCCCCTGAATAACATGGAAATCATGTGAATCCAAATAATTTTTCTTACAAACAATAAGATTAAACAATGTTAAAAGTGTTTAAAGTTGATATATATAATAGATAATAGATAACTTACCAGTTGGAGTACCATGGAGATGCTCATATGTAAGTGTTCCCAAGTAGAGAGATTATCACCTGTCCATGTGGCAGCATACCTCTGACTACCTATAAACCCAGCTCGAGTAAGAACAAATGGACGTTTGTTTGGGTTAGCTAATTTCAAGCCTTGGTATGTTGATTTTGCCATCAGCATGCCATACACCTAAAAGGAAAAATTAAATTAGTAGAATATCCAAACACCCTTCAAAATCTTGTAGACTCATTTTATATTAATTAACTAGTGACTGCTTTCTTTCATAAGAAACAGAAGAGGTAGCGATTTCAACCCATTTACTTATGAATGGGTCGATTCGGTTGTTGTTTAATCTCTAGTGGGTCAAATGGTAAAAGCAAAAAATGATATAGCTAAAATGGAAACACATCAAATGGGTTGAAAGTTGCCCAAAGCGGAAAAGCATACTTTTAATGCAGGCAACCTCCTAAATATTTTAAAATTTTACAAATTTTGGACAAGAAGTGTTTCTGGTCAACCCAACTTGATCTATACCAAGATATTTACCTATTCAGACCCAGCATTTTGTGATAATGTGAGCGATTTGAAGACCCTGACAGAACCGCCCAATTTGCAACTTCAATGCATGCATAATAAACAAATGAGCTATCTTACATTATGATAATGTGAGTGATTCTGATGACCTCCGAGTTCAGTATCTCCCCTATGAATGTTACTCTCAGGCATTGTCTTTGTTATAGACTGGCAAGATTTAACAAATCCATATAGATAGTAATTAGAAAAAGATGATAGATTCATGTCAGGAAAATGTGTTTAAATCACCTTGAACACAGCTGGTTCATTCATGTCATTCCATATGCCATCCACTCCGTTAGATATAAAATCTTTTACTAGATTAGACCACCATGAACGAGCTTTCTCTTGCGTAAAGTCAGGGAAAACACACGGTCCAGGCCATACCTCTCCTAGAAAGATGAAGATAGCAACTTATGAGAATTGAATAAAAAAAATTAAAAACTGATAAATAATGAAAACATACGTACCAACAAATGGTTTTCCATCTGCTGTTTGAACCCATATGTCCTTTTCTGATCCACTATCATAAACAGAGTAACCTTTTTCAAATTTGATACCAGGGTCAAGCATCCAGATTGCTTTGAAACCAGATTTATGTAGATCATCCGCTAGAGATTTCGGGTTAGCAAAATTCTCCTAAGACCAATGAAAACAATTACTTGCTTAAAAGAACTCTACATTACACTTGTAAAACACTCAAGGTTGAATGAGAAGTGGATACTTATATGTTTGTCATAGGATCATAGATCTGCACTTAAGAAGTTCCTACATTTTTATTACTGCAAGAGAACATACCAGGTCAAATGTGAAACAACGAAAGCCATCCATGTAGTCAATATCCATCCATATGATATCGCAAGGTATACCCTTATCTCTAAATGTCTTGGCAATCTGCACAGTATGTTCAGAATAACAGACACTTAATGTTACAAACAGAGAATATTTAATTTAAAATTTTGTAACATACCTCACGAACACGTGAATCAGAGTCATAGCTCCAACGGCACTGTTGATATCCCAGTGACCACTTTGGTGGCATGAACACAGTTCCTATAACAAACATACCAGATACAAGCACATATCAAATATGAACACATGAAAACAGATAATATTAAATTCAAAAGACAAAACATTTCAACAATATAAATACCCGAAATTAATGAGTTTGCGTAACCACTATAAATTTGTTCAGTAATAAGTAGTGCGGAAATTTACCAACTGCATGCGACAATGATGCCAAAACATCGGTCGCAGAAGAAAATGGACCAAATGTAATTACAGGAAAGGGTGACATTGCAATTATCTTTGCCGTGGATTCTTTACGCAGATCAATCTGTTGAATATATTTCAATAACAATATAGTGTTATATGCCTATTATAGCAATTATACTGAAAATGAAACAATGATGTAAGGGTTAAATTTGAAGCACCTCGCAGCGTTTCGTCGTATCAGCAAGAATGCCCAATGCCTCTCCATTAGGAAGAATGGCCAGAACCCACGGATGAGACTGATACAAGGATGTAGTTCCACTCCCATACCCCCATGCATCAGTGTTCCAAGTGAAAACCTGCATTTATAGTATTGTCACCTGCATGAATGTGTAGTCCAAAATTTGATACAAATAAAAATAAATTATAAAAGTATGCTGAAAACTGACTCTTTTCCCTGTTCTTTCAAGCTGTCCACTAACTTCACCTGTTCCGTAAAACGAGGTTCCTGCTGGAAACTAATTACCATGTTCACTAACTTTAGTAGTACAAATATATATCATATTTCTAGCATGATAGCAAGACACATGTCAATTTAAGGTCCTTGAGGAGTGTACAACTGACCTCAAAATGGACAATCTGTTGTCCAGAAACATGTTCAGAAATCGGGACGTATGATGGAAGTTTGTGATTACTCATAAGAGGCGTATCCCTTTGTTTGGGATCAACAAAAGAAAGACTAGGAAATGAAGTGTTTCTAGCATCATCAGCAAAACAATCAAACCTGAAAACACCTTGTTCTAAAATTGGTTCAAAAATAATTTTACATGGTTTGGTATCACCAGACACAGATGTCCCTACACTCTCTCCCATCTTTGAGCCTGCTGCTGCTGAAGTTCTGTGAATTGTATTCTTATCAGTGTTTCTGCAAAGCAAAGATCGGTGCCGTTAATTGCAGAAAAACGTCACTGATGTTTTTTATCTGTAGATATTTACAAGTCTTTTTAAAACGAGTTCACACGTTTTCATTGTCTAGCCTTTTAAGGGGAATATACAGAGTAGTTGAATATAATTATATAAATGTTCTATCTTTCTGTTTTTATTTGTTCCAAAAAGAATGTCCAATTGCAAAATACTTTAACAAGATTTCCATAACACAATATGGATTTCTGAAACTGTAGTACTTTATAAGGGTAAAATAGATATTTAAAAATCACCAAAAGTCATAATTTATTCGCAAACAGGTCCTTTGTTTAGTTTACACATACTTGGGACAAGTGGAGCAGTTGAAAAATATAAAAGCTTGTTCTCAGAAGTATAACTAAAAAGAGACGTTTCTATATTAAACGAATTCTTTTTCTTCTTGAAACTCCAATGTGAGCATGTTTTCGGTTTTTTAAGTTTTCCTGAGAACATTTCTATATAATTGACATAAGCTATTCAGTTTTGAAAATTTCTCAAAAATTTCTTACATTTAGCTAATGCATATAATAATTGATCTCAATGTTGAAACATAACAATAATAACAACTGATTTCAACACAATAACTGTACTTACAAACATAAAAAAATTCTTTACATAAACATCTATTCAAAACCCTAGTATGCTTGAATGCAATACATAGATCAAATAAACTAAAAAATCATGATCAAGTGATGTACATGATGATGTAAATACATTGGTACCTGAGGAAATTACCGAAATTATCAGAAATCGAGCTGCGAAAATTCACAGATTTTACAAATTTGTTGTGGAACAGATAATTGTGAGTGGAAATTGAAGGTGGAAAGATATAGTAACTTGAGAGTGTGCTACTGGTTTTTGCTGTTTTCATTTGTGGTTAAGGACTGTTAATTTATATTTAAAGCAGGAAGGATAAAATGAATTAATAATTAATAATGATTCGACAAATGTACATGAGTATATAATTGGATCAGATAAATTATTATACACGTGTCAAAGACATGTGCATGAATTTTAGAGAGAAAGTTCCGTGAACTGGCCCAATCAGGTGTCTAAACTAAATACCCATCGGGACATGTTAGGCCCAACTTGTCTCAGACCCGGTTTGTAACTAACCAAAACCCAAAGTTTGATGACATGAGATGAATATGACACAAATAATAAAGGGGGTTAGGATTTGGGTCTAATTGTGTTGCGACTTGCGAGTTATACATATCCCTAACCTGTTTAAATATATAGTTTTTGATGAAAAATATTGAATTTGATTCGTCTTTCGGTTTTTAACAGACTTACAACACGTTGATCGGAGTATCGAACAACTTTCTCACATTCGACTCGTAGAGATAAACAACTTACGCAAGTTGTAGTTAGGTTAGACGATTTCAACTTGTTAACCCGTCAAAACGAATAGCTAAACAAACTTATTAGGATTTACAAAAAATAATAATAATAAGTCCTTCGACTGAAAAACATATTGCATAAAAAAAAAAAAAAATCATCGTCATCATCATACTGACATATAAAATCATTATTTCTTATATAAACATGCTAACTAGGGAGGTTCATGGTCCGGTTTGGGCGATTTGAGGATTAAATTTCAACCAAACCGGTAAATACAGTTAGATGTTTTCTCAAACCAACCTGCCCAATTTAGTGTGTTAAACCAAACCAATTAAAGCGATTGAAACGGTTTGGTTCGCCCGGTTTAACGGTTTGAACCAATTCTTTTTGTATTTAACTTTTAATAAAAAAAATTATGTTTAACTGACATTCATATCACATAATACGAGTAATCGCTCGATTGTTATTATAGTACTAGTTTTTTAAAGATATAAATAACTACGTTGTATAATATTGGTAAAAAGAAAAGTTCAACAATATCACTCAATAAAAATTATATTTCATAACATTATTACATAATTAGAAGTTTTCATTACAATTAGTTGCATAAACAGGGTAGTGATTTCCATAATTTTGAACACTTTTTATAATGTATAGGAAGCAAATTTGGAGTTTGTTTATTAAAGACATACTCAATCTTTAATTTAAATTAAACGTATATACCTCACGATTTATATATAAAAAAAATACAATGCGGTCCGGTTTCGTTTAGACGGCCGGTTTGAGCCTTGAAACCGCAAACCGAACCATATAGGACGACGGTTTGAAAAAATTCAAACCACTAAACCAATTATGAAAACTAAACCCGGTCAAACTGACAAAATCAATTCATTTCGTCCGGTTTAAACGGTTTCGGCCAAACCATGGACATCCCTAAATTGCTAACTAAAAATGTAACACCTAATGCACTTTTAGTTCAAAAATTATCGTACTAATTCTAATTACATTGTATTGTCAATGTTATGTATGCTTATAACATTTAATTCTATATATACGTCATAGTTCATCTTAAGACTGATGACATTTATATTTTCCTTTACGTTTGGGTTTTAAAAATCAACACATCATCATAGTTAACATTACGACCTAATTCGTTTATCGAAAATGTTGGTGCTTGAAATTAGTAGATCCATGAAAAAAATCATTTTGCCGTCAAACATCAACTAATGATAATATATATATATATATATATATATATATATATAACATTACAAAAATCAACTTTAACATGACATTTTTTTTGAACGGCAGAATATATAAATATATATAAAAAATCCCTAGCAAGAAGCTAGAGACTAAAGAAACAAAAATCCAGAATAGCAACAAAACCAAATTCTAGATACAACCCGGAAACCTTAACTGCAAAAATTGTAAAAAGAGTGAAAAAACTCATGCCAATTACAACGAACCAAAACATGAGAAAAACCCTCACCGACAGATGCCGTGCCACCGGTTTTCACTCTGTGGTGTTTTTGATACAAACTCATACAGGTCCAGGGGCCTCCTAACACAAAACGACCAAAAAAAACCAATGACAAGGAACGAAAAGCACTACCAACCAACGAGAAGGATCAAAGCTTAAGAGCATCCGACAACCAAACAATGACTCTACCCCAAACAATTTAAGAGTGGGTTTTTGAGCCACTCATCCCAAGATAATTTAATCTTCTTAACTCTGTTTGAGAATCACAAGTAAGAGTAGCTAACAATAGAATCAAAAAGCACTATCTCGTTTCTTTGTGGGATTAAAAATCGCATCATTCCTAAAACGCCCACGGCCCAATAAATTTACCAATATTTTGTTTAATGTAAGGTCACATGTATAAATTTGTTAGGAACTTGGTCACTATAAGCAATAAAAAAAAAATTTCATAATTTTGTTTCCAATTTTTTTTACATTATTATCACTTTGTACTGCATTTTATTATTTTTATTGCATTTTGTATATATATTTAGTAGATATTATTCGTTTTTACTGCATTTTTGTATTTTACACATAATCCTTTTGATTTGTTTACTGCATTTTATTTATACACCTCAATCTTATATATATTGTTTGTTTTTTACTGCATTTTAAGTTATACATAATATATTTTTTACTGCATTTTATCATTATTCATTGCATTTTGCATATATTTCATATATTACATATTGTTTATTTTTTACTGCATTTTATATTATACATATGATCCATTTTTACTGCATTTTGTATGAAAGTATAATACATACTACTATTTTTACTGCATTTTGTATATATTTATTTAGTACACATTGTTCGTTTTACTGTATTTTATATTATATATAATCTATTTGTACCGTATTTTTTTTTACTGCATTTTGTTATTTTCACTGCATTTTATATTATACATAATCTATTTGTACTGCATTTTGTTATTTTCACTGCATTTTGTTATTTTTGCTGCATTTTTCATATATTTCATTCATTATATATTGTTTGTTATTCACTGCATTTTGTATTTTACATATTATCGATTTCTACTGCATTTTATATTTTACATATTATCTATTTGTATTGCATTTTGTATTAAAGTATAATACATATTGTTGATTTTATTGCATTTTGCATATACATCATTTAGGACATATTGTTATCTTTTTACTGCATTTTAGATTATATATATAATCCATTTGTACGGTATTTTGTTGACGTCGGGTATAGAAGATGCGGTAAAATATATAAAAGTTTTAGTTAATTAACAATAATATACAAAATGCAGTGAAAAAAACGTATAGTTTTATTAAAAGTGCAGTAGGAAAAGGAATACTATATCTAATAAAAGATTTTTGGGAAAAAAATTTGGAAAAATTTTTTTTGAAAAAAAAAAAATTTTGAATTTTTGTTTTCCGGCGGCCGGTATCCGACGGCGGCTGGCGGAGGCCGGCGACGGCAGTCAGGGTGGCAGCAAGTGGTGGGGGTGGTGGGGTTGGAGGAAGAAGAAGGTAGGAGGGGGAAGAAAATAAAGTGGAAGGATTAAAATGTAAAAGTCTAAATAGTGGAAGGGGTGTGGAGTGAAAATTAATGTTACGTTTTTTTTTGTTAACTAATACCCTTATTTTTGAAAGTAATTACAAAATTAACACCCTTTTTAACCATTGATCCAACCTAAAAGATCATCCAATGGCCACAAATAAAACTTCTCCTTCTTCTCCTCATATGATCCCTTCCCCTATGATTCCCAATCGAGTATAAAAATAGTATCCGACACCCTAAGTTAATTAATTGAAGAATGTAGTTTTTTAGGAGTTTGAGCTTCTGTTCTTCTTTTCCTTTTTCCTTTTTTTTTTTCTATCATAGTAACTAAAATGATAACTGCCTAATATATAATATAGTAATAATCGAAATTGAAAATTTAAAATGAGATTGTTAATCAAGAAATATCATTTAGAATGACACCCACAAATGTCTAAATATAATCATGTAAAATTGTAAACACAAACTGAAATTTTAATTACACTCTATATATAATGTAACACCCTGTTTCTGGGTCTGTTAGTATGTTAATATTTTCAGACTGTGAGGTATTATTTAATGTGTCAGAAAACAGGTTCGGTAGTTTATTTGAAAATAAATGGGTAAAAGAGCCTAATAATTTATTGTGACTAATAAATTATTAACCGATTTAAATTAATTTAGTTGACGGTAAAATAAAATGGTATTTCCCCGCAAATGATTTTTAAGTTCCAGACAATAATAAACACGGGGAATGAAAATTACACACTTATATGCTATAATCTATGGAATAAATCGGTTTTTATTCCCACACAATACATACATACGTACGTTCATACATACATATGAAACACTAGATGGATTCACCTCCTCTCTTCAAATCAAAGCTCTCAAGCTCCAATCCAAGCTTCAAACACATAGATTAATCATCCTTCAACCTTTCTAATTGCTTGGTAAGTTTTATTTCTTTAATTTTATAAACCTAGAAATGATGTTTTGGGGTTTTAGCAAATTAGTGACATTAAATTCGAAATCAAGGGTTGAGGTTGCTAAAATGATGCTACTTGAGCTTATTAATGATGATGATTAACATCAATGAAGCTAGGGTTTATGAATTGTTTGAGTGTTCTTGATATTGATGATGATTAAGATAAAAGTTGTTTGATTAATATGAAATTGAAGTTTGTAATGATCATATAGTTGTTATTTGATGATTATATGTGGATTATAATCTAAACCTAGTTTATAAATGGTGAATTTGATATATGATCATTAATAAAGTTAAAGGGTTTAGTTGATTATGATGATCAAAGCTTATAAGCTTGTGTAATTAGTGTATGTTTGATAATTGTTGTTAGTGATCATGTTAGAGTTGATACATGATGATGATTAGTTGTATTCAAACTAAATTGTGTAAAGTTGATTAGGTGTTCATGGTGTTTATGATTGATTCATGAAGATGATTATGAGGGGTTTGATTAATTGTTGATGTTAGATGTTATTAATCTTGTTAATGGGTTAATTAAATTAGTTAACAATGATTAAGATGGATAAAGGTGAAAATGTGATACTAATGATCATAATTTAGTAATTGATTATGAATATTGATGTTTATAATGGCTATTCATAATCTTGGAAACTTACTTGATTTGATGTTGAAAGATGATCATAGTTTATTAAGTGATTGTGAATTGAAATGATACAATTTAAGTGATTAACGAAATGAGTAATAACTCAATGAAATAGAGATTATGAATCATGTTGTATGACTTTAACATGAGTTAATTATTATGAATGAGTTACTAACTCATTTTGCTTAATTATATTGTCAGATGTGCAGAAGGCTCAGTGATATTAGACTACTGAGTGGATGCCTGAGGTGGTCGGTGAGTGGATCTCTAATCCTCAGTATAACTTGGTTGTAACGAGTTTGGTTACAACAAGTAACATATTATTACTATTGTAGTTGCCATGATGATTATTATAGTTAGTAATAATATGGTTGATATAATAACGTTGACCTGATGAATATGTGATTTGTTGATTATGTGATCACTGGACTTGTTGTTGGCCTTCGGGCATCAGTTGTTAATGAGGTCAACGAGTTGTTGAACTGTTGGTTGGGCTAGTCGGTTATTCAAGGTTTAACACACCTCCTGTGTTAGTTGAGAATAACCACTAGCTATCGGTCTCGTCCGTTATGGCCATACGGATATGGTTGGGTAAGTGTTCTTGGGGAGCCTCCCGGGTATTATGGTTATCCCTAGAGCCACCGATGCCTCATTATTAAGTCCTAGTTGTGGAATAGTTGCTTTGTTGAATAGTTGACTAGTTGCTAAGTTGACCAGTTGAACCGTTGCCTGTTGCTTTGCTAAATAGTGATATTGTGTACTTGTTGGTTTAGTGTTAATTGTTGTATGCAAAGTTGTTGAGCTAAGTTAGACTGTTGATTAGTTATCTGCTCACTTAGCGTTATGCTAATCCCCCACATTATCCCTTCTTGTAGGTTTTGCATATAATTTGGGTGGGCAAGAAGTTGGACTAGAAGGAATGTTTGACTACGAGGCTCTACTCTGATAGTTGATTTGTATAAAATAATGTTTCATCATGTTTTTAAATAACACCTCGGTTGAAGAAATTATAGTTTTGAAAAAGGTTGAATTTTATATGTTGCTACAATGAAGTAAATTATTACTATCTATTTGGACTTACGCTTCCGATTTACTAGATTTAAATGATAATAAATGAGGGGTGTTATATATAACTAGCACAATATCCGCGCAATGCAGTGGTGAAAGTGGTGACGGATGATGGAGGTGCGAGTGAATTTTTTAAAATAAAAACATATTGTACTCCGTCCGTCCCATTTAAAATGTCGACATTACTATTTTGGGATGTCTCATTATAGGTGTCCACTTTGATATTTAACCAATCAAAAAAGACTTTGATGGATGAAAAATGTAGTTAGTAGTGAATAAGTAGTAATTAAAGATAATAGATAATGGGATAGGGGTATTAATGGAAGTGTAGTTAGTGGAGAATAAGTAGTAATAGATACTCCCTCCGTCCCAAATTTACATTTTTCCATTTTGGGATGTCCCAAATTTATAGTCCACTTGTACTTTTTCAACTAATCAAAATTTTTGAATGTGGTGAGAGATTAAATCTTATTGGTTGTAGAGTACAACTAGTACACTTTTCTTAAACTGCGTATTTTTTGTCTGTGGTAAATAAAATTGGGACGGAGGGAGTAATAGATAATGGGATAGGGGTATTAATGGAAATGTTATAAATAAGTGAAGGGTAGTATAGTCATTTTGCTGTGTTGAGTACCATTTTAAGATAATGGTGGAGATGGTTTATATATAGTATAGATATAGATACAGATAAGGATGTTCGGTTCAAAAGTAATTTAATTGAAATTGATTGGATTATTTCGATTATAAAATATTCGCATTTTTTGATATTCCAATTCATTTTATTATTTCAGTTCTATCACAAACATTCACCGATTCAAAAGTATATCATTAGTACCTCATTCACCGATTCAAAGGTATATCATTAGTACCTTACCGTTTATTATCGTTGATATAGCGTGGTACGTACCATTTATAATTCGTTATCACAAGCTACGTCTTTCTCAACAAAATACTTTATTAATGTTAATTAATCTTATCTGGAACATTGCTTACATTTTATTACAAGAAACAAAACAAAAGAAGTCATGCGTGAGAATCATTTTAAATATAATAGAAAGAAAAATAATAATGTTAGTCCTTATTATTATTATAGCTATAAAATAAGACAAGTAAAATGCATTTTGTGAAGTTGAAATTTTTTTATATTATATTAATTTCAAAATTATAAATAATTCACTTAATGCGTATTTATTCCGCTAAAAATTTCCTTTAATTTGTGATACTCCGTATATCATATTAAATGAGATTTTTGATTAAAAAGAAAAGTTGAATTTTAATAAATGTCCATAAAATTTCTTATTGACAGTCCTAAGCGTTGTTATCATCATTTTTCTTAAACTTATATCAATCGATATTAAACTATATCACATACAAATAACGGGTAACTAAATTTTGTGATTTATTATGATTACCACTCCTCCGTCCTAAAATTATTGTCACCCGACAAAAAACACGCAGTTTAATAAAAACATAATCATTAAAGCTTACTTTTTCTTACTTTTTGCAGAATGACAGTTTTACCCTTAACTAATTAATTACTGCTTTGTGAAAAGTGTGTAATAATAACTTCAATTAAGGGTAATATGGTAATCACGATCAAACTTCACTATCTATTTTTGGAAGTAGACATTTAATTTGAGACGTTCGAAAATGGTTTGATGGACTATAATATTGGAACGGAGGGAGTAATAATCTTCGTTCAATTGATGCATATCTTCTCACTCATGGGGGTAATAATTTACATTTTATGTCCTTTTCTAAACATTTTTATATTTTTACTTTTGTGAAAGGTAGCAACAATGATTGTATTGGTTTTATATAAAACTACCAGTACTACTTGGTAACTTCTTTAAAAAGATTCGAAGATATACATTGGTATTGGTAGTATTATCATTTGTCAATTAAATAAGATACTAATACTAATTAAATGAACATTATTGCAGATTTATAGTTATATGCCAACCTTTTTATTATAATAATAATAATAAAAAGCTTGTCATTATACGATAATCAATGTTAACTTGCTTCATGCATGTATACTTTATTTCCAAAAGCAAATGATGATTTTTCGCAATGTTTTGAAAACCGTTTTTTGACTCGGACCGGTGAGGGGTCCGGTTCCGGTCCACCCGGTCGGACCGCCGGATCAAAACCAGTCCAAAACCGGTCAAAAAGCGATAAAAAATAATAATTCAAAAACAGGTCCAATACCAGTCCGGTTCAACCGGAAAAACCGCTGGTCCATTGACTGGTCAAACTTAGCCCAAAATCGGTTTTCAACCGGTCGGAAATCCCTAAAATCCCAATCCGACCGGTTCGACCGGACCGGTCTAACCGGTTTTCAAAGCATTGATTTTTCGTTTAACTTTTTCGATTAATGAACAGCTTAATAAACTCTATAATCAATCTCTCTATCTTATAATAAAAGTACGACTATATACATCTTACATTACATGCTTTTGGCAGGATTAAGTATTGTTAATATTGAACAACTTAATAAACATTTCCTCTTTAAATAAACGTGAGATGATGAGTTGAAACTAAATAATTGATTCACTTTCAAATTATATATATAAATTAGATCTAACCAATTTTAAGGTTAGGAAGATGATAGAGATCGAGGTCATTTTCTCCCATATGAGCAACAAGTAAATGGTTAAACAGGGAAGCATTTCCCAACTATGCCGAGGTATAAATTAACGGCTTATTACTTGTGTTGTTGACATCACAATTTACACAAATAATTAATCAATCATCAACTTTTTATATGTATACAACTATACAAATGGTCTCTTAATTAAAACTAATTAACAACACGGAACTAATTGTATAGTTCCGATGTACGGATGATTATCCCATAAACTAAACCTAAAATATAGATATAATTTTCCAAGGATGCGTGACTAAATTGTCGAAAAGGAGTTGTGAAATTTGTTAAGATGGGGACCAAATGGCAACTATTTCAAAATGGGAGAGGAAGTATTAGTTTTTTGTGAATAAAATCTGTGTTGGATGGGATACAGCTGCATGATGGTTCAATAATATCCCATATTCAAGCGAACAACCTTATCCATGTCACTTTCTTCCCATCCTTTTATATGTAATTCTACGTCGTTTTCCATATCATCGTCATGCACATTACAAATAACCTACGTTTGAATAAATAAGACGTTAATTAATTCTTAATTAAAATTAAATTACTAAATATTTATATCCAAACCTTCCCCTAGCTACGCTAGTGGAGTAATTAATTCTTTATAATTTAAAATTAAATTCATCATATTTTATGATATGAATGATGACGAACAGGCAGGGGCGGAACTTGAACATTAGTTTCGGGGGGCGAAAAATCAGTTGACATATCAACGTATTAATCTATAATTTCTTAAACATAAGGTAAAAATTAATACTACATGTCTGAATCAATCAAGCTTATTTGCATGAAATATAAAGTTTGAGGAGATAAACTGTCACTCTATGTAAAATAGAAGGGTGTCTTTTGAAAAATGGGTGATAATTTATGAAACGTGGAGCCATTGGGTGTCTTCTTCACCATCAAACCACAAGTCTTCATTCTTCACCATTAAAATAGATTTTTCGCCCCCCTGTAACTGCTATGATTTCTAATTTTTTCTAAAGTACTTGACATATCACATATATTAACATTAATCACTCAGATCTTAGGGGGGGCGGGCACCCCTCCTGGCCCTCACTAAGATCCGCCGTTGCGAACAGGGGCGGGGCACCGTAGGTAGTTGACCCACAAGAATTTTTAAATTACGTAAAAAAGAAATTTTTTTAAGGTATTAATGACATTTTAAAAATTTCGCCCCCACGAAAACTATTAAGGGAATAAAAAAATAATTTTTTTTCGTCCCCGTCATTCGGATTTCCTGGCTCCGCCCTGATGACGAATCAGTCGTCACACATAGAACCTTCATCATTTTCATGCAAGATTTTGAGGTTCACTATATTAATTTAGTATCATTATCATTATCTCATCTCATTAACATTACTCTATAAGAAGAAGGATATTAGCCTAGAAATTGAACACGTAGTATCTTCAAATGTAGCCACGTACGTCTCTTAAAGCAATGACAGGTAATAGAAATCAAATACGGAGTATTAATTAACAATGATAGTAATAGTAATACGTATAAAAAGATCCACCAATATTTCATTCTAATTTAAATTAGTTACAATATAAATATAATATGAGCTCTTTAATGTAATAATTTTTAATTTTACCATATTACACCTTATAGTTTTTGACATGTTAAGCCAATTTTTTCACGCATGTCATATGCTAAATTTGCACACGTTCAGTTTCTTTCTAATTATCATTTTCTTAATAATACTTTGGATATTTAAAACCTCTAAAATGAACCAAAAACCCCGAACTTAGGGGAGAGATAAGAGATCTTCTTCACAATTACTTTTCCCCCTAAAACACTAATGTATAGTATACGTTTCAGGATATCACTTGCAAAGAAACGGAATTTGTATATTCTCAAAAAAGAAAAAAGGTTGTTTTGACTTTTGACGGGAAATCTTAATCCGAGATTCTTTGAATCCGATGCAAGCCTTCTCTAAGAACTACACCTCAAGCAATGTTTCAGTACGTTGTTTCCTATGAAATCGCGGGGAGATGGAATTGAACCCATGACCTATTTCTCAAAATCCCTCCCTTTTATGACTCACAATGACGTTTGTGCTAGGAGAATGATACCACTAGGCTAAAGCCGTAATGGTATATTGATAGCTACAGGCGGAAAGGTCAGGCATTTTAATTAGTTTAAGGCCATGTTTACTTAAAAATGATACAACTGTTTAAGAGTGTGAAACATGTCAACTTAAAAATATTTATACAAATAAACAAAAATGGTAAAAGAGATAACAAGTGCAAAAACTAAAAAAAAAAAAAGATATTTGTATTTACATTTACATAATGTATATAATGAAAAATATATCATTTCATCAGTACTACTATCTAATATCTTAACCTTTTCTTTATATATAAAGAAAGCCATATATCTCCTTATAGCTTTGAAATTGACACATTGCACCATATCATATATATATATATATATATATATATATATATATATATAGCATTGGTAGTAAACTTATTTTTTTAGATTGAAAAAGAAAAATTATCAAATGAAAGTGTTCTAATAAATAATAAAGCTCATGTTTAAAAAATGAAAAGGAGCTTAAGCTGAATAACGTTATAATTGCCACTGCAATTTAAAATTGGATAAGTAGAAATGCATCAAACATGATTTATATAAAAAAGTTTCATTTTAATAATGAGTCAATGTAAAAGAAATCAGAATGAATTCAAGTTAAATAACGATTTACTACTTTAATACATATATAAATTGAATATGTGGAAAATGTTTATGGAAAGCGACAAGAATCTATATATCATAATGTGTATATTTTGTATTACGCACATTCATTAACTTAAAGTTGATGTTCATTTCCTTGTAACTTGAGCTGTGAGTTTATATAAGCTAGAGGTGATAAATACACCAAATAAAATGATTCATAGTTTCATACACCGAATCTACGTTATTATATACTTATATTGAGAGTTTTATATGTTGTATATTTGTGTGGTATATAAAATAATCTGAGAGTTATATTCATCACATCCTATATTAGCTAACATTCATACGCCATATTACATACCTTAATATAATATAAGATACTTAATATGAACCCTTCAAATATGATGTGGGCCCAAGTGTCATGGATCGGGCCCTTGTGTTTCTAGAGGCCCATGACCGTGTAACAAAAGGGCTTTCACGAAAAAGGCCATAACTTGGGCTACAGGGCTCAATTTCAGGCCCATGAGCTGGCGAATCGAAGCTTGGGACAAGGCCCACCAAGCCGTAAACAGACGAAGGCGGTTCAGCCCAACCTCGAGGCCCAAAAACGGCTCCTAGAAGAAGTTATGGCCCATTTTATGTTTGTTTTCTATTATGTTTGGACTTTTGTTTTGGCCTTTCTGGCTGACCCGATATGTTTTTAGGTCCGATTCGAAATTCTGCTTTCCTTTTAGGGTTTGTTTGAGACATTGGAACATTTAGTTTTGAGTTTTATGAAAATCGAATTTTCTCTCAAATTGTGTTGATCATTTGAGTTGAATTTTTCCCTAACGTCGGTATTCTTTTTGAATCAACGATTGTTAGAAGGGATTTTTCCTGGGTATTCATAGAATCAACAGGTTAAATTCGTACTTGTTAAATTATACACTACATCAAAATATTAACTTACAGTTTAACGTTTATTTTGCGGAGGCTCGAGGGCTGTGCGTAGCACAGCCTAGAGTGTGACTAGTAATTATTACAAGAGAAATGATAACAAAGGTAATAATTAATCCTAATGATAATGAGGGCTGTAAGGAACAATGAGTAGCGATAGCTAGGAATATCCTTCTAATTAATTTAGTATCCTGATTATTATCTAACAAATTAAGAAATGACACGTGGTAAAATGAACGGGTTAATTATGGGAGATGAAAGAATAAACATCACTCCAAAAACCTTACCAGTTGAAAGTGCAACCGACTATATCTTAAAGCTTTCTTGGGGAACAAATTTAAATTAACCAAATACAACTAAAACATGTAGAAAATGATGAGGATCGATAATAATGGCCAACAAAAACGAAGAACAATTAAAAAACTAAATCAAAATTCTCAACGTGAGAAAAATCTCTTATTCAATCGATATCAAAAAAGTCTGAAATGTAGTTTAGGAATATAAACCCTAAGAACGTATTTAAGGATTCTAAGGAATTCCCACGCAAAGATTATTACGACATAAAAGGAAACAAAATCAAAAAGATCAAAAGAAACCCCAAAAAACAGTAAATTGGCATTTTCGACCGCCTAAACGACCCTGAAATGCCGAAAATTGACAGGGTTCGAGGCGAAGTGACGAACCTTGATAGTTGGGCCGTTTCCGAATGAAGAATTGCAAGCCAATCCACAACCAATATCAATTTCGGCAAAACATGCTGGCTGCTTTGACTTTTCCGTTGACTGCGTGTTGACTGAATTATTGACCATATCTGCATAACATTAAGATGATGATATTTATTTTTTATCAAAAATAAAAAAGAAGAAAAGTAAAAAACAAAACATATAATTAGGATTCGTGGAAGAGAAGTATACGTACCTAAATATCAATACCCAATCAATCCTACCATCCAGAAGCACAGACAAGATGGTGGCATCGTAAGCAGCTGCCCCACAAGAAATTTAAAATTACTTAAAAGTTAAATTTTTTAAAAGGTTAAATGACATTTAAAAATTTTCACCCGCTAGACGGTAGAAGAAATAAAAATAAATTTTTTGAGCCTACATTTGGATTTTTTTGACTCCGGCCTGCTACTCCCTTTTTATCCATCAGCTACTTTTCATATGGTCCCTTCATTCCCGACCCCACAGTACACACCAGTGCACCACCTTATTATATACGTAGACGTAGTATATTTATTTGGCTACATATATTTATAGAATTATTATTATTATTATTATATTATTATTATTATTATTATTATTATTATTATTACTAGTGTAACAATGACATCTAAAGAAAGCAACACCTCTGTACTCTTCATGAAACTTCAAACCAATTTCTATATCTATATCCACCATCCAATAATCTTTTTTATATAACATATATTAATTAATATTGTTATATTGATTAATATTAATATTAAATATTAATATACTGATATAAATCAGTCATCTGTGTATAGTTTTCTTACATCTATATATAAACACAAATCGAATGTATTTTCTCAAATATGATTTTGCTATTGACAGTACTTTAGGATCGTCCTTAAGAATAGACAAATGGATGTTGTCAAGTTTAATAATACTACAAGAATTGAAGCAGTGTCATCTTCCACTATATATTCTGTCTTCAATATGATTTCTTTTCATCTGCATCAGCATCACCCTACTTATTATTGTTTTCCTTGTCATTTGGAACTAATTTGATCACCTCATCATCAACTAACCCTTAATCTTTATTTAAATCTATGGATACCCATTGATATTTCTGCTCAAGATCACAACTAAATCCATAAATTTCTCATCTTTTTTGTTTTTCTTGCACTTACTTCTTGTAAAGTTACAATCTATTTCAACTGTTGGTGAAGAAAGAATGTTACTTGCATCACTTCAGATGACTAGTTCTTTAATGTGTGGGCCCACCATCAGGTACTGATTATGGTTTTGGTTTAATGTTCTTGAATCAAGAATCTAGCGAATGGGATTTTGTTATTGTTTAGAATGATGATTGTTTGATACTGTTTAGTTGTATTTGTTAGCATATATTAGTGATTTGGAGAAGATATTGTTGCATATGGCAATATGGGTTTATTCTGAATTACCATATTCAGGTATGGTGATGACAAACCCAATAAGATGGCCCCCTTGATGGTGCAAAACAAGAGGAAATCGAGCTTTTCGCCTATGACAACAACCGCCACTGTCAAAACCCATGATTTTTCGCCTCCCAAATCCTACCAAGAGGTCTGATATCTTGTTAACTTTACATTCTCTATCTTATCCACATATGTACAGAGCTTGTTTAGCCATGTGCCCATATGTACAGAGCATTTGCATTTGTGTACTTGGATGACCCTTAACTTTACTCTCTTTTAGGCCATATATAGTTTTAGGTGATTAAAATGTATAACGTGTATCATGTTTGTAATCTATGATCATGGAAAATTTTCAGGTACTTATTGCTGCAAGGGAGAAATTTACACAAGAAATATCTTTCGGGTCAAAGGATAAAGATATATCCCTTGCTAAGGTGATTCTGTTTTTCTTGTCCTGTTTTTACTAATTAAAGCACTAAACTTTATTACTAGAGATCATAATTTGAGACTATGAGATTAAGATATCACGTGTGACGTGTTTATGAGTTCGGTTTTCCATATTCTTGGTTATTTGAAAGCCCAAAGAGAAGATGCATTTTTAACATGTGTTTGTGATATTTTATTGTTAACCCCTAAAAATAATAAATAATAAATAACAATAATACATAAAACATAAAAATTTGTTATGCTAGTTCATGCCTAAGACATTTTTTACATTTTCTTTATGCAATTTGCAGACTTTGTTGTATATTTCCGCTGAAGATGAAGCATTTATGGCTTTTAACCGGGAGATGGATGCCCGCTCTTTCCAAAACGAAAGGAAAGACGCCAACGTGTCCTCTTATGCACAGGGTTGGGACTCGGTTGAAACTATACCTGTGGCAGGAAAGAGAATAAACGAGTGGTTATTAGAATTGGATGACATAGCCAAACAAGTTGAAGTTGAGTTAATATCAAGAGACATTGGGTGCCATTTGGTTGAAGTTTTGGAGGCCGTAAACAAAGTTCTCTTTGAATCTAATGGCTTCAGAAGACCAACCGTTGTAGATTCAAAATGTTCATACTTGCATTCGGCTTTGGGCTCCAAATGTGGAAGTGGTAATCTTCATTTCCTTCTTTTTATAACTTGCTTCAATAGTTCCATCCAATTTATAAATCTGATTTTATGGCTATCCTTTTGGCAGCAATTTTGCTTAGCATAATATACATTGAAATTTGTCAAAGACTTAATCTGACTATGGTCGGATCCCGAGTTGGTGAAGACTTTTTGATTTGGCCCACAACTGGGAACCCTGAGGTACATTTGACGTTTGACCTTGCATGTATTGTAACAAGTCATATACTCACATAATAAAGTTCGAAACATTTTGGTCACAGGAACTTTTTAAGGTCAATTCAGGACACAGTTTATTCGGAATTGTTAATGGACGATGTGTTGAGGACCCGAGATCAATGGCGTCTGACTTAACCTGCAATTCCCTTATGGGTCTTGACATTGCTACAAACCGGGATATTATTGGGATTTATCTTGCTAATTTAATTGTAAGAAGTTCTTGCAACTATATAAAAACTTCATTTGTTGCTTATGTTTGTTAACTTTTATGTTATTTATTATGTAGAGACTTCATTGGAAACGTGCGTCAAGAATGAATCATGGATTGATGCTGACTTCTCCTCTAAGACCAGTTCATGATGATAATGAGAAATGGAGTAAGACTGATGGTTCCAGTATGCCATTATTGCGCCCTCAAGATCTTAGGTAAAATTGAAACTGTTATTCTGTTTCAACCCGTTTAGCTGATAACCTGTAAAACTCATGGTCTCTTTTTCGTTGTTTGGTTTGTAGGCTGGCTATCATGGCTTCAGAGAAACTGCTGATCTTACAGCCACATAATTGGGCTTTGAGGAGGGATCATGGCATGATGTTGTACTATAGTAGGTATGGATCTTTGCTTACAGCCATTAGTATAGTACTTTATAAAGAAAAAAAAAAGTGACACACACACGTACGCACAGTATCTGATGGGAAATGAACAATTCACATATCCATAAATTACATAAGTTCACTGGTATTCTTTTGACAGCAGTTCATTTGTCTATCATGTTCGGTAGAGATGGCAAATTTAGTCCATCTAAGGGTGAATGGGTCTATTTGGGTTATCATTTGCCTCTTATTAAACAGATCAATATGTATAACTAACTATTTTTTTGAAAATTAGCTGAAATGGGAATGGGTTGAAATTTACTCAAAAAGTGTATTCAAGACGCAATAAACCTACTAAATCTTTGTATTTCAAAATTTGGATTTGGTATTATTTTCCGGAGATTATTAAAACATGGAGGCAAATCTACAGAGAAGTGAGCTTTTTGAATAAAACATAGTAGTGGTGTTTTGCCTTTATTATTCGGTGATCAATAACTTTTTCTATATGGATTGTAGGGATTACGGAAAGGCGGTTCAAGAACTAAGCATTTGCATGGCATTTGCACCCGAAGAAGAGGCTAAAGTATTGGAGCCATTTGTGGAGAAGTTGCATCTGTTGCAACTCGAGGCCTCGTGGAAATCTCTAGGACACAAAGGACGATTAACAGTTCCATAAAGCCATGTTTATATATTTTTGTACTAATCGTCGTTCTAACTTGCTCAAAAAGTCAAAAGGTAACTATATCAGCTTGTTGGGACTTTTAACCTTGTACGAGTACTTACGTTTTAACGTACGTTCTTTTGTTATATATAGCATGTAAGAGCTTCGAATTAATTAATGACTCTGGATACATTCAAATGATCTGCATTTGATCGTAGCAATTTACAGGCCTCAGCATGAATAAGATATAAACAGTAACATACACAATGGTTTAACTATTAGGATGGGTTAGCATATTCCACCCACATGTTCTTAACATAATAGAGCATGACTTCATGAATGTTGACATAATTGATAGGTGACTAAACAAATCACATTATGGTATGTCGACAATTGGTAACAAAACAAAAGTGTGGTACGTACGTGTTAATATTCCATTTATTATTGTCTCTAGCCAATGTCATAAGCTTTTCTAGATGTAATCTGACGTGTATGGTCCAAAATAGAGTTGGTTAAATTGTAAATTATATGTCAATGTAATGCATCTATATATGTCGACTGGAACAATTTTTATAGTTTTGAGTTGTTGAGTCGTAACTCATTCAAACTCCATACGTTTAGCAGGAAGGCTAAATGAAGTTAGGCTAAATGAAGTTACTATTAAATGAATAGTGACTTCATTTTTCTTTTTTTTTTTTCTTTTTCTAGCAAAAAAAAATGTTTCTTTCAACCAAAAAATTCTAATAATAGCAAAAATTGTTTTAGCTTATAGTACCTCCTTCCCATTTGAAATGTCCACGTTACTATTTTGAAATGTCCCATTATAAGTGGCTACTTTGATATTTAACCAATCAAATAAGATTTTAGTGGTCGGGAGATCAATCCCTGCAATGGACATGGAAAATCCCTTGGGCCCTTTGGGGCTCCGGGGTGAGGAGTTTTACCCGCTTCGGCAACCGGATCTGTCGGCACTTGGGCCGGGGACGGAGTAGGGTTTCTTCTCGAGGGTGCATAATGGTGATGATCGGGTGGGTGGCTAATGGGTCCCCGTCAGTGATCCAAATACTGCCTTTCAAAAAAAAAATAAGATTTTAGTGGGTAGATTTAATATTTGATTGGTGGAAAGTGGAGTTAGTGGGGAATCCTAAAACTACATGCAATGTAACGTCCCATTATAAGTGTCCACTTTGATATTTAACCAATCAAATAAGATTTTAGTGGGTAAATTTAATATTTGATTGGTAGAAATGGAGTTAGTGGGGAATCCTAAAACTATATACAAAGTCAAAGTGGACATTTTAAATGGGACGGAGAGAGTAATATTTAGTGTCCTATTTATTTATTTTAAATTGTTATACTAACAACAAAAAAATGTTTCTTTCAACAAAGAATTTCTAATAATAGCAAAAATTGTTTTAGCTTATATTCCCTCTGTCCCACTCCAAATGTCCACCTTACTATTTTGGGTTGTCCCAAATAAGTGTCCACATTCATGTTTCAACCAATCTAAAGAGACTTTAGTGAGTAGATATGTTATTTGATTGGTGAAAAGTGTAGTTAGTGGAGAATCCTAAAACTGTGTGCAAAGTCAAAATGGACACTTGAGGTGGGACGGAGGGAGTGATATTTAGTGTCTTACTTTATCATTTAAATGAGTTACTATTGAATGAATAATGATTACATTTCCCCCTTTTTTTTATAAATTATTCTACTAACAATGAAAAAAAAAATTCTTCAACAAAAAATTTCTAATAATAGGAAAAATTGTTTTAGCTTATAGAGGTGGGTTCTTTGGAGACTAGTAAATATTTGAGGAATGAAAGAACCAATCAGATTTCAGCATTTCATTTTAGTAGGGAGGGGTATTTTGGTCAATTCATAAATCAATATTAGAACAAAAATATTAGAAAAGCATATACAGAAACACGTTATGTTCTTCCCCAAATTTTGAAAGCTAGGATTTCTTTCAAATTCAACACCAATCAACAAATTAACAGTTGCTTCGAACGAAATTCATGCTCAAAAGCATAATCCGAATTATATGATCATGATAAACAACATTCATCATGCTATATTTGATCGAGATTGAGAACTAATTAGAAAATCATGTGATATTTTCATGGAGGAAAGCTACAAATTCACATGCCAGTATTATCTAATTTGAACGTCATTCAAGCTCTTAAACATCATGTGAATCGCACATCCTGATGACGAACGAAGTGATAAAAAGTATGCAGATTTTCACGTTAAACTACAGGCATCAATACGTTAGTTTCTCCGACAGAGGTAATCTGTGTTTCATTCATCAATGTAATCACATGTAATTTCTTCTACAATTGAGTAAGAAAAACGATTGAATCAAATTCATATATTTTGCTGAAAATATGAATATCTATTTTTCGCACACCAAGTGCTCGATGAAATGCATAGTTAGTTTGCTCATTAGATTTCCATGTAAATATCATATGTGATTGATTGGCAGTTGGAATTCTTTCAATAATGAATGTGCACCTTGAAGTTGATAGTGAAATCACGTGTGATACATTTAAATCTGAAAATAATCAGATGTGATTTGCTATTTTTAAGCTATAAACAATATTATAAGAAGTATGTGATATTGTTCATATATATGAAAAGGAGAAATGGTGAAAGTAAAAGATTTCAACGTGTTCTTTAAAAATGGTGAAAGTAAATTTGTATGTCGTATATGCCGTGATACTTTTGAATGAGTGAAGGAGTTCTATTTTCATGTGCAGACTCATACAGAAGAGAGATGGAAAGCATTCTTTGCAAGGCGTAATGATAAAGTCTATTTCTCGTCTAAGGCTGTATTTGGGTTAGAGGTGAAAAGTCGCAAGAGAAGTCGTTTTTCAGGATTACTAGTTGCTAATGATCATGATCATGTGAATGGTAATAATAAGGTGCCGAAAACATAAAACTTGTTGGGAACGATGGCAGTTGATTGTGTGGAGGTTGATAAGGATGTACGACATGCAACAAAGAGTTTAGTACTAATGTCTTGAGATCACAATTCAGTGCCGGAAGGTATTATAATATCGACGGATATAATAAAAGCGGTTGAGGGTCTTTTGAAGCGGGCTAATAGGGCTGCAATAATGGTTAGAAGGTAGGCGTAAGATGGTTCGTGACTTTGATTTGAATTTATTTGCAACGGAATATGAAGATTTAACACAACTTTTTATGGCATAACAATAGAAGAAAAATGCAGTTTTTTTGGTCACAAACAGAAGGCATTGTACTTATTGTGATACGAATGTTAACAACTTTCTGTTTCTCTTGACAAATTTGTTTCTGATGTAATAGCAGTAGGCCATCAGGGGATTATTAGATTATTTCAATTAATAAATTCATACATTCTCTTAGTAATTGTACTGAAGCTGTGATTATGACAATATTTTTAGGAAATTATCCCTTGCCTGTGCATCACCAGCCTTTTCCATTCCAGAAGTATACTCACTTGGATTAGACAGATAAGCATTTGCTTTGGCAGGAGTCTTCTCAAGCAATCCTTCAAACTCTGACCGAGCCCACGTCAAACAGTGGTCAATGTTATGTGGGAATGAATGCACCGTACACATAGGAGCTTGTTTCTCAGGTGGGTCCCTAGAGGCACCATAGTTCTCAGTCAAGTGCGGAATCACCATTTGTGTGTTACACTTGGCTCCTAAAGTTCCCGACTCTAGAAGTGGTTTTTGGAAATACAAGCATCGTTGATCAATATAAAGACGTGCATTCACATTGTCAAGAGCGTTGACAACCACGCTAAGATTCTCCCAAAAAGTATCATCAAATACATTTTCAGTATCTGGGCTGGCCCGATTTTGGAGTGTTTCAACATGACATGTGATTTTAGGTAAAAACTAATATATGTTATAAATAATCATATGTGATGTTAGGTAAAATCACATGTGATTATGAGTTGTTGTGAAAGAAGATCACATTTTAGTTGTAATCACGTGTAATCGAGCAATTATTAGTTTAAAATTTACAGTTCTGTTTAAATCACATGTGATGTTATGAAAAATCACATGTGATTTATCATACAAAAATCATCACATGTGACTTTGCCCTATAAAATCACACGTGACTTTTCCCTATGTATATCACAAGTAATTTTGCCTTATGTATATCCCACAAAAGTCACATAATATAATACAAAACAATTTTCAATAGAATCAACATTTCTGTTTAAGTCATATGTGATGTTATGAAAAATCACATGTGATGTTATGAATAATCATAAGTGATTTATCTTACAAAAATCAGATGTGACTTTGCTCATAAAATCACATGATATATGAGGAGTCAAACAAGAGATCGATAAAATCACATATGATTTTAGATATAATCACATGTGATTGTAGAAAAAATTGAATAATACATGTAACAAGGTGATATGACATCATGCTTGATAAAATCATATATGTAAAATCACATGTGATTTTAGGTAAAAATCACATGTGATTTAGGTAAAACTTATGTGATTATATATAAAAATCACATGTGATTTAGGGGTAAAAACTCATGTGATTATATGTAAAATCACATGTGATTTAGGTAAAATCACATATGATTAGGTAAAATCACATGTGCATATAATTAGGTAAAATCACATGTGATTTTAGGTAAAATCACATTTGATTATGAATAATCACATGTGATTTTAGGTAAAACTCATGTGATTTAGGTAAAATCACATGCGATTTTGGGTAAAAATTCACGTGGTTTATGAATAATCATATGTGATTTTAGGTAAAATCATATGTGATTATGATTTTAGGTAAAAACTCATGTGGTTTATGAATAATCTTATGTGATTTTAGATAGATTCACATATGTTTTTTTTTATAAACATATTATTACTTAAAATAATCACATGTGATTTTCGTACACATAAATGGATATCGTAAATCACATGTGATCTTGCCTTAATCACATGTAATTTTTATGCACATAAATAATGGATATTGTAAATTACATGTGATCTTAGCTTAATCACATGTAATTTTCATAAATCAACATTTATGTTTAAATCACATGTGATATTATGAAAAAATCACATGTGATATTATGAAAAATCACATATGTTTTATCTTACAATAATCACCACATGTGACTTTGCCCTATAAAATTACACATGACTTTTTCTGTATAAACATCACAAGTGATGTGATTTTGCCCTATGTATATCCCACAAAAGTCACATAACATGATACAAAACAATTTTTAATTAAATCAACATTTTTGTTTAAATCACATGTGATTTTATGTAAAAACTCACATGATTATATGTAAAATCATATGTGATTATGGGTTTTCTAAAATATGTCACATGTGATTATAGTTAGAATCACATGTGATACTAGTTGTAATCAAGGAATCAACTGGTTTAGGGATGTCAGAAAAAATTACACTTAACGAATCAAATAAAAAAGCTCACCTAGAAAAGCTCGTTACTTATATGAACGACCTACAAAGTTTTATCTTCTTGAAGTCTCAATGGCGCTTATAAGTAATAACACGATCATACTCATTTTTGTAAGTAGAAAGTTATATATCAAACAAACAAAGAATGAAAGAAATAATAAATTAATGATATGAGGTTAGAAAGTTTTTCATTATTAATATTCCAAAACTACACCCATATTACATACATATATATACAGCAACAACCAATACACCCCAATTATCATCCTGTTGCTATATACATTTTCATGTACATCATATCGACACACTTCACAGTAGCATACACTCGAATATTTCCATAGTACACTTACAGCCTCCAGCCCACTGCTATTCAACCATATACAACAAGCAAAACACCATCACCATCATGCCCAATTCCATCCCTCCAGAACTGTTATTCGACCCATTTCACACTAATCATGTTAGCCACTGACTTAGGGTCGTTAATCCATTGGTTTCACTTTAAATCCTTCGATTCCAGTCTTGCTTTTATCCGCTCGAAGCTTCTTAATTGCACTTCCTGAAATAATCAAAACTTGTCATTCATGTTTTTCAAAACTAAATATGCCACGATCCATACCACCCCTGCCCCATGTTCGTGGGTTTCCATTTACTTGTGCCTTAGTTGTATATGTATATTTGCAAGATCTTACGTAGACATACATTTTTTAATCAAAGATTTGATCATGTTCATTCATACAAAACTAGAAACCTATAAACAAAATATTACACAAGATTACGATATTGAACCACATAACAAAACAATTGGTTTTATACTTGATAACTGTACATAATCTCCTTTAGAATGTGATGAAATGGGCTCTTTGTGATTACATATATGAATGACCTTAACGATGATTAATAGTTTTTTTAAAATTAACTACAACTATTTACAATGAAGTTTGGAGTGCCACATACTATCAATGTTAAAGCCAGATGGGTACCCATCTTACTACATGAATATGCAGTAGGTGAAAATAATATGAGGTTGTTGCTATTAGTATATACATATAACATTTTAATTCAATAGTATGATGTTGCTACCTTTTCTTTTCGGTTCCATTCAATGCAGCAATGCATCAAGAACGATGTACTGATCAATTGTTACATTAGCTCACAACCTATTTACTACCTGCAGGAGTAAATATTTCTGTGATAGTCAGTCAAACTGTAAAAAAGATCACGTTATGTGTATCAAAAAGACACCTAATACATTTCAACTCTAAAACATGATGAATCAATGAACAATCATGACAATATCTTGATAGCATGTCCAGTCTCCACTTTATATCAATGAATCATATGTGATAAATAAAATTACCATATAAACCGAAAGTATAGCCTCACAAATTGTATCCATCATCCACTCTGGTCCATAGATCTTTACATCTTCACAATAACAAATGATTGAAGGTATGATAAGCTAACTCATTGGAACAAATATGGTAGAAAAATTCAAGTTTAAATTCATTGGGGCAAAATATCAAACACTTGGCATGCATCATAAAATAGTTACAACTAACATTATGAGTCAATTGTATATTATCAATCCTCCAACAGAAATTCAATCCGAAATAAGTTTGCCTAAGAAATTAACTTATAAGATCTCAAGATAATACTATTCCACTTGGAAGTAACAACCACTCATCATACTATGTTTCTGATTTAATGCTTTCGTTCTCATACTTTTACGACAATATATCTAGGTTTTACTACTGAAACTAAATCTGACACTATTAAGTGATTATAATCAAATTCAGTTCCATACATATACAATCGTATCCACAATCTGAAGAATTTCAACAAAATTTGAAATTTATGAAAAAAGGAAAAAAAAACGAAGAAAAACTTTCGAAATCGAGTAGAACGTTATGAGAAAGTGATTGAACGTGAGAATCGAGTAATGTGAGTGGATCTGAGTGTGATTCCTCTGGGAAATTGATCCGATGATAGAAATTAGGGCTTGAGTTTAAGAGAGAAAATTGGGGAATTTTGATTTGCCTGTAATAGAATGATTTGTTTCTGGAAGAGAAGGTTGTGGGAAAACGTGAAATCACCAAAATACCCCTCCTTGTTTTTTTTAACTACAGCAAATAGAGATGAATAATTAAAAATCAATTAATCTTGTCCCTTGATTTTGTTGATCCAAAGGTGGAGAATGGTTCCTTCATTCTTCATTTTTTTAGTGTTCTTAAATGAACTTTCCTCTTAGCTTAGAGGTATAATATTTAGTGTCTTACTTTATCATTTAAATACACAAAATTATATAGATTTTCTTTACAAAAAAGTTATAAAAATATATTATTAATTTAAGTTTTTGCAATTATACACATACATGTTGGTGTAATATGAATAGTAAATTTGTTATTATTTTTTACACTAAATTTATATAGATAGTTATGAATATTATTTTAGTTTATAAATTTAAGTGTTTTATAGATCAATTTATTTTATTTATAGCTTTTAATACTTATATGTTTTGTAAATTGCATTGAATATTAATCAATCGTTAAACTCGGTATGAAAAAATAAAAAGAAGTTTAGATGTGTTTTGTTTCATATTAAGTGTTATTTATATACGATCATTAGACAAATATAATTTTTTTTATATTCAATAAATTAAAACTATAACATCTAATTCTAAAGTTAAGAGTGTAAATGTACTTTTATTGTCATGCCATAAAGTAAATGATCGTTAAACATTAAATTTATATGCATACATAGCTCCTTAAATCATTCGAAAATACTCGAATTTGACTACTTTTAATTGGCATATATACCAAATTATATAATAAACTAATATAAATATTTTTGTTCCGCCGCAACGCGCGGGTAAAAATTTGCTTGTTAAACACAATCCCTATGTATGAATAGCCCTCGGTATATCAAACAACATATTAATTAGCCGTTGAGTACAATTTCGTCGAATGTAAATATGTATAGTGAATGGCAATGCTTGGAGGGTTCTAAAGTCTAAACTTTGAGTTCGGTATAGCAATCTTGTTCATCCATAACAATAATCTAAGGTACAAGATTTCGCCATATACACAATTACTAAATATCTTTATACTGTCAACTCAGCGTCACATCAGCATTTCCTCAAAAAGACTGAACAAAGACCAAACACTGCCTATGATAACAGAAAGACTGAACTTTTCTGGGTCCCATCAATTGGTTTGATTTTTCGTTTCTTTCATTTAACACAAACACATTTATATTCTTAAGTTACAATTTTAATTTAAATACAATTTTATATCAAACACAATTTTTTTTAATTAACACAAATACATTTCTCTTTAATATATTATAATAGAGTGTATATTAGGTTGTCATTTTTAATTTAGGCAATTGTAATCTAATCTCAACCTTCCATTTATTAACCACTTGTAATTGAAACCATTGATAATCTCCCATGTAAATGACAACCTAAATAGTAAATGTGTATTCCTAAAAAGTCATAATTGTCCCTACTTAAATATTACAAATTTATTTAATTTATTTTAACTTTATAAAAAAAACGTAAAATTAAAAAATTAATAAATTAAAAAACATGATTAAGTAAATCTCAAAACATAAAAATATGTAAAATACACGTAAGAACTTCTGTCCCCAAAAACCCTAAACCCATAATATTCCAAACCAATACCCAAGCGACACACATGACATCAGCTACTAACCTTCAAGATTTAATTATGCAGTCCGTAAAGCCTCCTTTTGTTCATTGGTCTGTAATGGTATTAAAGCTTATTTCTTATTATGATTAAATATGGACCCCAAGCTATAATAGAATATTAGGTTCGTTTGTAAGAGTCCTATGGGTTGAGTTATTGGTTGCATAATAGCTTTATGGTTTTAGATTTGCAAATAGAGACTGTGTTTTTTGTTTGACTTTTGCTTTGACATACTCCTTTTATTTATTGTGACAATTTTTATAAGCTTTTTAGCATAATGCAAAATTATATATGCAAGTGGAATACAATATATGATGTTGCTATTCTGCTCTAATACAAGGTCAACATGATGAACTCAAATACATTAAATTATAAGTGTTCAATGCATGTCAACATTGTTTTGTTTCTCTTAAATTTTAATTAGCAAAATCAACCTCTTTTCTACAATGTTTTTCTCACAAGTATGATAACTTTAAGACGAATTATTATGGTCTCTCCCTATGTCTAATAACATGATGCATTATATTATATATGTTCTGATGTGTTCAAAGGTAATTTTGGAGAGGGGTTTTTATTTAATTTGAGTGTCTTCACATCTTCAAAACTTTATATGTAGACCACTGCAAATGAGTTATGAGACACTTACATGTACAATGCTATCGAGTTTTACGTGGGTATAACTATTCGTGATTATGTTATGCAAATACAAAATTTTGTTGGATATGCTAAATGAGGAGAAATTGATATTTTACTGATAATAAGCGAGTCTTTATGGGGGTTAACTGGTTAATGTATTGATTGATGATAGGAAACAATTATTTTCTTCTCTCTCTCTTATACACTCGGCATGTAAGAGACAATAGGTGTAAGATTTTAACATTTAACGTTTCAATAAGTGTCTTTAATTATTTATCAATACTGTAGTTTTGTGATGGAGTTGATTATTAACTCTCTAATTTGTAAATTGATTGAAATTAAGATAAAGTTATCTTATATGAAATCAATTATGCATGATAAGATGTTCTATTTTTACTTTGTATCATGATAGCCCCAAAACTTATAGGTGGTTATATGGCTAACCAGATGATCATATGGTGATTGTGATTTTGCAAGTCCCCTGGTACTATTATAAGAAAGGTATATTTACTATTATTATACTATTGTAAGGAACATAAATGTGTATTAATTGATTTTTGTTAATGACCGACTTTCTTTTCTTTGAGTTTGAATTTTTATGTCATCAAATCCCTTATTTTTTGAACTTGGTAAGCATGATTGTGGGAATTTTTAAACTAATTCCGCTACTTTTTCTATATACTAAAAATTATTTTGAAGAAGATAAGAATCCTTGCTTATGATTTCAGAACAAGAGTTTCGCATACACAGATGAAGTATTTGGCTTTAGATGAAACTGATCATTTGATGGATATGGTTTGAACCCCATGTTAGAATGATAGTGGAAGATTTGAATATACCTCTACTATTTAGAGCAGTTCTTTCGGTCTGAAGTTCAAGTTGGTATCACTCATCATATTATAACCACAATCCTTATGCATATTTGTAATCATGATAATCTTACATATTAAAATTGCTTTTCTAATTCAAAACTGCTTGATTATGTGATGATCAGGAATCAAGGAAGGGAAGTAAGGGGCTGCATTGGGAGACAAATGATTATTGCATTGCATGAAGAACTGTGATAAGGTAGTATTTGCACATGATAAGTTGGGATTACTTTAGTAATTCTTGGTGAATTTATATGGCGATGACATGTTTTTGACTAAATGGTGGGTGATGCGAGGATCATATGCAGGTATTTCAAATATCTGTTAGATCGTTGGAAACTGATGTATTAACTTCATATATGATGTCACAAATATTATTGGTTTAATCATTTTTAATCGGTAAATAAATTATACCAGTATCTGTTGATTCCTTTTTGATATTTCATATAGATTCTACACCAGATGAACAATTCTAGATGTAAAGTGAATAAGTGATAAAGACAAGTGGAATGGCAAAGCATGCGTCACACGTTGGTATAGTACTTATTTCTCGCTCTTTTATCTCTCGAAAACCTAAGAGAAGATATATGCCCATTAAAAGTGGATAGATAGGAAACTAATCAGCAATTACAGATTCGCGTATTTATGTTCAGTTCCTTTTCTAAAACACAAATTTGATGTCAACGAATATATGAAATATCTGTATTGTGGCATGGGAGCTTTAGGGTTCTGCAACTATTTATCATCCTGAAATTACTTACTTGTGAAGTCATGGTCGGCCCTGCTCCCTTCTAGCATTTTGCTTTTATGAGAAGTTTTTTTGTAAATTGACAAAAGAGTTTAAAGCTAAAAGCCCTACATCCTTTTATTTCAGGGTAAAATGTAGGCTTAGCACCTCTCCTACATCCTTTTATTCAATGAATTTAAATTTTGATTTAGATTATTAATGTACTACTAATTTATCTGTACGTAATGTGGAATAACATATCGACTGTACAAAAATTTAGATAAAAAGTGTTTGGGTGTAATCACAACCAGACCCAATTTTAATCTGTTTCAAGGTGTAATAAATAGAGACCTATTTCAAGCTTCCCCAATCAAGTGAAATAGTAATCACTCAGACAGACAATCCTAATGTATGTATAGACAATCCTAATGTATGCATTTAAATTTCCGGGTTATGTTTTTTGTCTGCAAGTGTTATGTTGTTAAATTAATATTACTTCTTTCTTTTGTTTCATTTTATTAATTAATTATGAGATACTTAACGGAGGTACTTATAGAGGATGTTAAATCTAATATTTCCTTCTTTAATTTGAAGGAGTCCTTTTATGTTAAATACCAAATGTAACATCCTCAAATTGGGCCTAGGAGTAATAGGTATTTCTTGAAAATTTAAATTGTAACACCCCCAAATTAACGATTTACGGAAGCATACATTGGGTGTTACTAATCAATATACAAAGCACAAGATTAACAGTAAACGACCTCTAAATGAGACGTTTGTAAAATAGTTACATTTCATAATTTGAATTGTTTGAAAACATATAGTTTTCTTTACAAAAGTGTAGTTCCCTAGAGCCCTCGCGTATAGCGGGAGATTCTATTACATAACCATAGTTACAAAAGATAATGCCAAAGAATCTCCGTTAAATGCAGTTTGGAAATCATGCGACTCTAGCTAGTAATCCCGGAGTGATCCTACTCCGTAAGTGTACCTGAGATACAAAGCTAAAAAGTGTCAACCAAAAAGGTTGGTGAATCTTACAGGTTTAGAAATAAGTAGGTGTTATGAACCACAAGTATGTACCCGTATTGCTATCAAGCAAAGTAAGTAATTCAGTAAATCAGTACAGTGCCATGAGCTCATAAGTTGAAGCTTAACCGTGTAGTGTGAATATATCACGTACCCCCGTGAGTGCTATCCGCACACTCATATGTAACAAATACTAATATGTCTGTTTCTACGTGTAAATCAGTACGTGGTGGCGCTACCACCCCAGACAGGGATTGTCAGTCCCAAATGGATCCATCTATTAGTAATCGCGCTTAAGTCCATAACTAACAACTTACGATTAGGAGGCTTTCAGTGGATAAAAGTAACTCATGCGTTTGTTTGTAATCAGTAATGTTTTCAGTTCAGTACATTGTGTTCATACGTAAAACAGTTGCTAAGTATCTCACCCCAAAGTATAAAACAGTAAAAGTGGGGCTGTAAGACTCACCTGAGTCGAGCAGTGGTAATTAGCAAATAGTAGTAAAGCAAGTAGGTTCTCCGAACCCGTAACCTTCTAGTGCCTAAACACGTAAGGTTAAGTAAGTAGATGTCTCGCAAGACCATCTAGGCTAGTTGTTCATACAACCCGTTGTGTTTAAATGTTGGTTTGTTCGCGTTCGTATCAAAGTATACGGCCCGTTGGTGATTTGTTATATTTAAAGTTTATCATTCAATACGCAATTTAAAGTAATTGCAATAGGAAAGTATGTTTTATTATGATTGTTAGGTCGTATCGTATAAGCATTTGAGGTTGTAAAAGTTCGACACTTAGTGAAAATGTGAGTTTTCAAGGTTCTGGTTTGTGCGACGTCGCATGCGACGTAAGGTGCGACGTAGGCAGGTACGTCGCATGATGCGACCTTCGCAAATCAATGCGACGTAGGGGGCGACGTCGCTAATGCGACGTTGGTTCGGTTTGCGACGTTAAAGTCTACATCGCCATGTATGACGTCCGCAAATTAATGCGACGTAAAGGGCTACGTCGCTAGTGCGACGTTGAGGTTTTTGTGCGACGTAGGTCGCGACGTCGCAGAGGCCCCTGGCCAGGTGCGACGTAGCGGTCTGATGGCCGGAAATTTAGTCGAAAACGAGTTTTCCGGTTTCCGTTGGGTCCAAATCTTTTACCCAACCCTTATATGAACATAATAAGCCTATTTAAACCATAAACTAGTAAAAATGATCAAAAACGAGAGATGTCGGGATTTGTCGGAAACTTACAAAGTGTCGGATTGAAAATCCGAAAAGATAGGAATGTAGATCGGGTAGTGGTGAACGTTTTCTTCCAAAGGAGAGGTGTGATCCAAGCTCGTTTTGTACGTTTATTTGTCGATTTTGTGAGGTTTTTGGAGGTTTTTAGTTAGAGAAAATAAAGAGAGAAAAGGAGGAAAGAGAGAGAAAGAAGAGAATGAAAATGAAGAAGAAAATGGAGGTGGGTGGGGTTTTGGTGGAGCTCCCCCACCTTCAGTCTCCGCTCCGCGTTCCGGGTGGTGTTCGTTTTCTCCGTCGTTTTACGTTAAATTATTTATTTTTACACGTGAATTATCCTTTTGAAATGCGAGTGTTATTAAATAATTTACTTAAATTATTTCTTTAAATCTTTATTTGTTTGAAATATAATTTAGTTTAAATGCGTTTGAATACTTTTGTTTTTAAATTGTGTAAACTTTGATCGAGCGATACGAGATAATTACTAACTATTATAAGATAGCGTTTCGGTCATAATTGCGTTATTTTAGTTTATAAACATTTGTTCACCAACGTCCGTGTTAATCGAATAGAATTTCATTCTATTTTAGTTGCGTACGATTTCAGCCAAATCGCAAAGTTGTATATATTTACCAACATATAATCTGATACATAAATTAGCTTAACACAGAACTAATTACATGTATTAACAAAGAATTAGGCGCTAATACTAGCCCTAATTTGGCGGTTGTTACATTCTCCCCTTGTTAAAAGAATTTCGTCCCGAAATTAGTTCGATTGCACAGTCGGTGCGTTGTCTTGGAAGAGATGTGGGTATTTCTGTCGCATTTGGTCTTCCCGTTCCCAGGTGAATTCAGGACCACGTCTAGAATTCCACCTGACTTTTACGATGGGAATACGACTCTGTTTTAGTTGTTTGACCTCGCGGTCCATGATTTCCATAGGTTCCTCGACAAAATGAAGTTTATCATCGATTTGGATTTCGTCGATCTGTATAATCAGTGTCTCGTCAGACAGACATTTCTTTAGATTAGAAATGTGGAATGTGTTGTGAACGCTGCTAAGCTCAGCAGGAAGTTGCAGGCGGTATGCCACTGGACCAATCTTTTCAAGGATTTCGAATGGTCCGATGTATCTAGGATTTAGTTTGCCTCGTTTTCCGAATCGAATGACACCTTTCCACGGTGCCACTTTGAGGAGCACCTTGTCCCCTACTTGGAACTCAAGGTGTTTGCGTCTCACGTCAGCATAGCTTTTCTGACGATCACGCGCGGCTTTTAGCCGGTTTTGTATGCCGACGATCTTTTCAGTTGTTTCATGTATGATTTCTGGACCGGTGAGTTGTGTATCCCCCACCTCAGTCCAACAGATAGGTGACCGGCACTTACGACCGTACAGTGCCTCGAAGGGTGCAGCCTTTATGCTGGTGTGATAACTGTTGTTGTACGAGAACTCGCACAATGGTAAGTGATTTTCCCAGTTTTTACCGAAGTCAACTACGCAGGCTCGTAGCATATCTTCCAGTGTTTGTATGGTTCGTTCGCTCTGGCCGTCGGTTTGAGGATGGTAAGCCGTACTCATATCCAGACGAGTACCAAGAGATTTTTGCAGCGATTGCCAGAAGCGAGAAGTAAATCGAGCATCTCGGTCGGAGATGATTGAGATGGGCACGCCGTGTCTTGACACGATCTCTTTCAGGTAGATTCGTGTCAAACGTTCCATCTTATCAGTTTCTTTGATGGCTAGGAAATGAGCAGATTTAGTGAGTCGGCCAACGATCACCCAAATGGTATCGCAACCGTTAGAAGTTTTCGGGAGCTTAGTAATGAAATCCATGGTGATCTGCTCCCATTTCCATTGTGGTATTTCAGGTTGTTGTAGCAAACCGGAAGGTTTCTGGTGTTCAGCTTTAACTTTAGAACAAGTAAGACACTTGCTAACATAGGTTGCAATGTCAGATTTCATGTTGGGCCACCAGTACATTTCCTTGATGCCGTGATACATTTTGTCGGCACCGGGGTGTATAGAGTATTTTGACTTGTGAGCTTCATTCATCACCAAGTCTCGCAGGTTCCCAAAACTTGGTAACCAGATTCGATTCGAGAAGTATTTGGCCCCGTTAGGTTTGGTTTCAAATTGTTTGTCCATGCCCCGCAAGGCCTCGTTTATCAAGTTTTCCGGTTTGAGTGCTTCGAGTTGAGCTGTGCGAGTTTGATTGATGAGGTCGTTGTGAATGGTCATACCGAGAGCTCGAACTCGAAGTGGTTTCACTCGTTCTTTTCGGCTTAAGGCATCGGCGACAACATTCGCCTTGCCTGGATGATAGCGAATTTCGCAATCGTAATCAGTAAGCAACTCGACCCATCGACGTTGCCTCATGTTGAGATCCTTTTGATCGAAGATATGTTGGAGACTTTTATGGTCGGTAAAGATTGTACACTTGGTACCGTATAAGTAGTGTCTCCAGATTTTCAGAGAGAATACAACAGCCCCCAACTCTAGGTCATGAGTTGTGTAATTCTTTTCGTGGACCTTGAGTTGTCGAGAGGCGTAAGCGATAACCTTGTCTCGTTGCATCAGCACGCAACCAAGACCTTGGTGTGAAGCATCACAGTATACCACGAAGTCATCGTTGCCTTCGGGTAAAGATAAGATAGGTGCACTGCAGAGTTTCTGTTTTAGTAGTTGAAAAGCTGACTCCTGTTTGTCAGTCCAATCGAACTTCTTTTCTTTTTGAGTAAGTGCAGTGAGAGGTAGGGCTATTTTCGAAAAATTCTCAATGAATCGTCTGTAGTATCCGGCGAGTCCTAAGAATTGGCGTACCTCGGTCGGTGTAGAAGGTGCTTGCCAACACTTGATAGCCTCGATTTTTGAAGGATCGACATGAATCCCTTGATTGTCAATGACGTGTCCAAGGAATTGAACGGTTTGCATCCAGAACTCACACTTAGAGAATTTGGCGTATAACTCTTCGTGTTTGAGCAGCTCTAGGATGGTTTTCAGGTGTTGCGCGTGCTCTTGTTCGTTGCGCGAGTAAATCAGAATGTCATCAATGAAGACGATAACAAACTTGTCAAGGTAGGGTTTGCACACCCGATTCATAAGGTCCATGAATACAGCCGGTGCGTTGGTTAAGCCGAATGGCATCACTTGGAATTCATAATGCCCGTAGCGAGTTCGGAAAGCAGTTTTTGGGATGTCATCGTCACGAACCCGGAGTTGGTGATAACCTGACCGTAGATCGATCTTTGAGTAGAAACTCGACCCCTGAAGTTGGTCGAACAGGTCATCGATGCGAGGAAGTGGGTAACGGTTCTTGACAGTTAATTTGTTGAGTTCGCGGTAGTCGATGCACATGCGGAAAGAACCGTCTTTCTTTTTCGCAAACAGGACCGGAGCTCCCCAAGGTGAGGAACTTGGTCGAATAAATCCCTTGTCCAGGAGTTCCTGTAACTGAGTAGACAACTCCTGAAGTTCGGATGGGGCTAGTCGGTAAGGGGCTCGTGCCACGGGTGCTGCGCCGGGCACAAGATCAATAGAGAATTCGACTTGTCTAGTTGGCGGTAGGCCAGGCAAGTCTTCAGGAAATACTTCTGGGAAGTCTCGAACGATAGGCACATCCTCAAGTCGCTTCTCCACCGACTTTTTCTCCAGAACGTGTGCGAGGATTGCCTGGTACCCTTTCCTCAAGTATTTTCGGGTTTTCATGCAAGAAATGATATTTATTCTCGTCCCACCGGTCTCCCCTTGTATGCTCAAAGTTCCACCGGTGACGAGAGGAATGCGTACAATTTTTTCAAAGCAAACGATTTCAGCTCGGTGCTTGGACAACCAATCCATACCGACGATGAGGTCAAAGCTGCCGATTTCAACAGGTATCAAGTCAATGGAAAAGAGCTCGTTAGCTAAGTTTAGAGTGCAATTAGGTATCACACTGTCGGCCTCAATAAGTTTTCCATTTGCCAATTCTACCGTGTACTTATAATCTAAGGCAATAGGTGTGGTGTCAAGTAGTGGATAAAACTCGTCAGAAATAAAGCTCTTATCAGCACCAGTATCAAATAATACAGATGCAGTCAAGTTGTTGAGAAGAAACGTACCCGTAACCACATTCGGGTCTTGACGGGCTTCCCCAGATTTCAGCACAAAAGCTCTTCCTCGAGCATTGTTGTTGTTCTTGTTGTTGTTGTTCAGCTTCGGGCAGTCTTTCTTGAAATGCCCCGTACCGTTGCACCCATAACAGGTCTTTGGTGCAAAGATGTTGGTGTCAGTGGTGTTTGTTCTACAATCCTTAGCCAAGTGTCCAAATCTCTTACACTTGCTACAGGGACACGAACCATGGTGGTGTCGTTGGCACTTTGAGCAATAGGGCTTGGTTCCCTTGTACGCCCCCTTGTCATCAGTATTGGAGGTGTAGGCTTTAATGGTCTCGGGTTTCTTGGTTTGGTGGTTGTTGTGGTTGTCGGACCATTTTCTTTTATTGTTGTTGGAGGATGGAGAGGGTGGTTCTGGGTCCTCGTTCATAGCTAGAAGTTCATGGGCCAACCGAATGGCACCATGAAGGGTGGTTTGGTTTGATGAGGCGACATTTCCCCGGACGGGTTCCGGGAGGCCGCGGATGTATTTCTTAATCTTGTCGAGCCCAGTACCTGCCATAGCTGGGCGAAGGACGGTGAGTTGTTGGAATCTGGTGGTGTATCCAACGATATCAGTTCCTTGCACTTTTAAGTTCCAGAACTCTTCGTCCAGCTTGTGAAGTTGTTCGGACGGGCAATACTCATCCGTGAGCATTTTCTTCAGATCCTCCCAAGGGAGTAGATAAGCGGTGTCAATACCCACAGACTGGGTATAGGAATTCCACCACGAGAGGGCACCATCTTCAAGGGTGCAGGTGGAGAATTTGACTTTGTCGTCCTCCGCACATTTGCTGATGCGGAAAACGGATTCCATCTTTTCGAACCATCTGATAAGTCCGATGGCTCCTTCGGTTCCCTTGAAGCTCAAGGGTTTGCAGTTTTGAAAATCCTTGTATGAACAAGGTTTAGCAGCAGAGGTTTCAGCGGCATCGCTGTTTCTTGTGGAGTTAGGTGGAGTATTCCGAGCCAAGGCTTCAGTAACAGCCTGGGTTATGAGTGACGTGATCTGAGCATCAGTGTAAGGTCTTGACTTTGGCGGCATGATTCTTCAATAAAAGAAATGAAGATACATGAGATTTTGTAAGAGAATTGCATTTATTTCAGATGTACACGTATAAAATTGGTAATACATAACATCAATATGAAAAAGGATTATGGTAATTAATATGAGTCGAAACAGCAAGGAATATTTGATAGATGATACGAGTTCAAAGGTTACATCCTGCGGATGTATTACAAAAGGTGTCGGGAATTGTTACATCCGACTGAAACATAGAGTAGCGCTTAGATAGTTACTAGATTACAGGATAGTTTACAAAACAAAGACTACGCTAGTCTTAACGTAGGTTAATTTGCTCCATCATTTCGATGAGACGATCCACAGTATTTGCAAGTCTGCTGGCTTGTCGAGCATTGTCTTCAGTTAATGCTAGTCGCTGTACCAATCCGCGGTTAGATTCTTCCGTTTCCCGTGAACGTTGTTCACACTCATCAAGTCTGTGTTTCAAAAGAGCGGTTTCCACGCTTATCTCCACCACCTTGTTGAAAAGAACGTCCACATTATTAACGGTGGTTTCGTGATCCTCAGAGACTTGTTCGATGCGTTCAAGTGATGTAAGTCTCCAGTTTTCGTTTGTTTCCTGCAACACGACATCCATGGTGCGAAGTCGTTGCTCGTGTTGGTTCACCCTAGCTGCTAAGGTTGGTAAGGTGAAGTGGGTAGAGTACGGGCCAGCTCGAGGCAACTTGTTGTTCCTCCTTGCTACCCTTGGGTTCTGCGACCCGGATTGAGAACGAGATGAATTGGATGGGATATTTGCCATTTCTGAGACAAAGCGTTAGTAAGATTAAGGCCTATATTCATATAGTTCCTATATAATATAGCCTATTGAGTGTCTAGCATAAACATGTTTAAGTCTCGGTTCTCTCGAGATCAGAGTCACTAATGTATTCCGGCTCAACATAACCATTTCAGACCTTACATCATCTTTCCTTAATTGTACATAGTTGATCAGGCTATGTTAAATTAAAGTCGTATGATGTAATTCCTGAACCAATCATGCCTAGTAAGGAAATACTGCCTAACGGTCATAGTCTAGGCCCACTAAATGCAACCTAGTTCACTATAACCTTAGGCTCTGATACCAATCTGTAACACCCCCAAATTAACGATTTACGGAAGCATACATTGGGTGTTACTAATCAATATACAAAGCACAAGATTAACAGTAAACGACCTCTAAATGAGACGTTTGTAAAATAGTTACATTTCATAATTTGAATTGTTTGAAAACATATAGTTTTCTTTACAAAAGTGTAGTTCCCTAGAGCCCTCGCGTATAGCGGGAGATTCTATTACATAACCATAGTTACAAAAGATAATGCCAAAGAATCTCCGTTAAATGCAGTTTGGAAATCATGCGACTCTAGCTAGTAATCCCGAAGTGATCCTACTCCGTAAGTGTACCTGAGATACAAAGCTAAAAAGTGTCAACCAAAAAGGTTGGTGAATCTTACAGGTTTAGAAATAAGTAGGTGTTATGAACCACAAGTATGTACCCGTATTGCTATCAAGCAAAGTAAGTAATTCAGTAAATCAGTACAGTGCCATGAGCTCATAAGTTGAAGCTTAACCGTGTAGTGTGAATATATCACGTACCCCCGTGAGTGCTATCCGCACACTCATATGTAACAAATACTAATATGTCTGTTTCTACGTGTAAATCAGTACGTGGTGGCGCTACCACCCCAGACAGGGATTGTCAGTCCCAAATGGATCCATCTATTAGTAATCGCGCTTAAGTCCATAACTAACAACTTACGATTAGGAGGCTTTCAGTGGATAAAAGTAACTCATGCGTTTGTTTGTAATCAGTAATGTTTTCAGTTCAGTACATTGTGTTCATACGTAAAACAGTTGCTAAGTATCTCACCCCAAAGTATAAAACAGTAAAAGTGGGGCTGTAAGACTCACCTGAGTCGAGCAGTGGTAATTAGCAAATAGTAGTAAAGCAAGTAGGTTCTCCGAACCCGTAACCTTCTAGTGCCTAAACACGTAAGGTTAAGTAAGTAGATGTCTCGCAAGACCATCTAGGCTAGTTGTTCATACAACCCGTTGTGTTTAAATGTTGGTTTGTTCGCGTTCGTATCAAAGTATACGGCCCGTTGGTGATTTGTTATATTTAAAGTTTATCATTCAATACGCAATTTAAAGTAATTGCAATAGGAAAGTATGTTTTATTATGATTGTTAGGTCGTATCGTATAAGGATTTGAGGTTGTAAAAGTTCGACACTTAGTGAAAATGTGAGTTTTCAAGGTTCTGGTTTGTGCGACGTCGCATGCGACGTAAGGTGCGACGTAGGCAGGTACGTCGCATGATGCGACCTTCGCAAATCAATGCGACGTAGGGGGCGACGTCGCTAATGCGACGTTGGTTCGGTTTGCGACGTTAAAGTCTACGTCGCCATGTATGACGTCCGCAAATTAATGCGACGTAAAGGGCTGCGTCGCTAGTGCGACGTTGAGGTTTTTGTGCGACGTAGGTCGCGACGTCGCAGAGGCCCCTGGCCAGGTGCGACGTAGCGGTCTGATGGCCGGAAATTTAGTCGAAAACGAGTTTTCCGGTTTCCGTTGGGTCCAAATCTTTTACCCAACCCTTATATGAACATAATAAGCCTATTTAAACCATAAACTAGTAAAAATGATCAAAAACGAGAGATGTCGGGATTTGTCGGAAACTTACAAAGTGTCGGATTGAAAATCCGAAAAGATAGGAATGTAGATCAGGTAGTGGTGAACGTTTTCTTCCAAAGGAGAGGTGTGATCCAAGCTCGTTTTGTACGTTTATTTGTCGATTTTGTGAGGTTTTTGGAGGTTTTTAGTTAGAGAAAATAAAGAGAGAAAAGGAGGAAAGAGAGAGAAAGAAGAGAATGAAAATGAAGAAGAAAATGGAGGTGGGTGGGGTTTTGGTGGAGCTCCCCCACCTTCAGTCTCCGCTCCGCGTTCCGGGTGGTGTTCGTTTTCTCCATCGTTTTACGTTAAATTATTTATTTTTACACGTGAATTATCCTTTTGAAATGCGAGTGTTATTAAATAATTTACTTAAATTATTTCTTTAAATCTTTATTTGTTTGAAATATAATTTAGTTTAAATGCGTTTGAATACTTTTGTTTTTAAATCGTGTAAACTTTGATCGAGCGATACGAGATAATTACTAACTATTATAAGATAGCGTTTCGGTCATAATTGCGTTATTTTGGTTTATAAACATTTGTTCACCAACGTCCGTGTTAATCGAATAGAATTTCATTCAATTTTAGTTGCGTACGATTTCAGCCAAATCGCAAAGTTGTATATATTTACCAACATATAATCTGATACATAAATTAGCCTAACACAGAACTAATTACATGTATTAACATAGAATTAGGCGCTAATACTAGCCCTAATTTGGCGGTTGTTACATAAATGCGATTTAAATTTGGTATATGTGTTTGATTGTAAATTTAATAGGTCAATAAGCCTCAGGAAATATTGTGGTTAGTGAAATATTGTTTGTTTTAAATTTATTTAGTTGACGGTAAAATAAAATTGTATTTCCCCGCAAATGGTTTTTAAGTTCCAGACAATAATAAATACGGGGAATGAAAATTACACACTTATATGCTATACTCTATGGAATAAATTGGTTTTATTCCCACACATATACATACATACGTACGTATGAACACACACACACACACATATAACCCTAAATCAAAAACATGATGAAATCATCAAATTGAAGATCTCAAACTCGAATCCAAGCTTCTAGCATGATGATTATCATCTTCTAATCCTTCTTTTCAACTTGTAAGTTCTTAATCTTTGAATTTTGAACCCTAGAAATTGGGGGTTTTAGTGTTCTTGATTTTAATTCGAAATTAGGGCTTGAAGTTGTTAAATTAATGTTAGTTAAACTCATACATGATGGTATGTAACATGATTCAAGCCAAAAGTGGTAGTTTTGAATTAGGGTTCATGAGTTTTATAGGAAACTTGATGATTTTGATGGGTTATTGATTATAATCCAAAAATTAGAGGTTGTAGTGATGATATTATTGTTAGATGATGATTCAATGATGATTATAATGTAAACCCTAATATAAAAATGAAGAAAGTGATAATATGATCATTAATAAAGTTTAAGGGTTTAGTTGATTATGTTATAATCAAAGTGTTAAGCTAGTGTTATTAAAGTATGAAATCGGTTAAGTGTTCAAGAGTGTTGAAATGATTATGATGAATTTGATGAATTAGTGATGTTTATGGTTATTGGATTTGTAATGGTTTAACTATATTGAATAGTAATAATTAGAATGAATAAAAGGATGCTATGATTATAATTGGTTAGGTGAATATGAATTTTTGATGTTAATAAGATTATTCATAATCTTGAAATGATGAAATTTGGATTAATACAAGTTAAGGATAAATTGTTTGATGTAATTACAATTGTATGTGTAACACCTGCATAATTAGGATAATTAATTATGCCTAATTGTTTGTAATTAGTTGTAATTAGTATGTAATAGGACTAATTACAGGCTCTATTTGTATATATATATATATATAAGGTGATTTATATATATGTGTGTGTACTTACGCGATTTGGATAAATCGTGCGAATTAACAGGACGGAGTCCGACACAGTTTACTTGGACGTTGGTGACAGAAATTTACTTAAATAATGAGAACGTATTTTGTTATATAAAATACGCAACCGAACGAGCATTATTTATATACTATCGCGACGACATTTTAACTAACGCAACAAAACGTAATAAACGCGACTTAATAATTAAAATATTGCGACAAATGTTTTTATTATTAATTACAAGGTATTTTTATTTAAATACTCCAGGTACATTTTAAAAATATAACTGTTTGGTTAAATACTAAAAACAAACGATTAATCGATTAGGACACGGAGTAAATACCGTGTTTTGAGGGATGTTTTCCTCTCCCTTGTCTCTTGGATCAGCCAACACCCTTCCCACTCCTCATTTCTTCTTTCATTTTTATTACTTCCAAAATACACACACACATAAACTCTCTCAACCTCAAAATACTACCAAATTTTCGGAATCAAAACTCGACCACGAAAATTACATATTCGGAATCACCATCACGAGTGGAGCAAGAATATCAAGACCGTTTTCATCATCTCATCCTCCATCTAGCTCGATTTGCAAAAGTAAGAATTTTCTAAAATCTTAGATCTATTCAATTTGGTGTAATGTTTTGATGTTTTGATGTGTACACAACATAGTTATAACCTAATACAAGAAGAAAACACGATTTTATAGCTCAAAAATGGATTAGATTTGCGTTTTTGGTCGGAAAATCACGAAACCCGAAAGTTTCTGGGCTGATGTTCATCTTTGCGACACAACGTTTGTGTCGCATGCTATGTCGCATAAACCATTTAGTGTCGTATTTTGTGTCGTACGTTATGTCGCACTTTTTATGCGACACAACCCTTATGTCGCTATTAAATTAGCATCGCAAGCTTTTGCGACACAACCTCTGTGTCGCAGAGCTCTTGTGTCGCACTTTATGCGACACAACCACTATGTCGCATACCAAACTTTAGTGTCGCAGATTGTGTCGCAAAAACACAGAAAACCAGAATTTTAAAGTCAAAGTTACTGTACAAAAAAGTCAAATTTTACTGTAGCAGTACTGTAGCAAATCTACTGTAGCAAAGTCAACATTTTAGAATTTTTGCTACAAACCGTCACCAACGGGCCAAACATGTTTTCCAACAAACAAACAATTACAAACATACGGACAAACACTGGATATACTAGTTGTGTACAACTAAACGAAACGTCTCGTGAGACGCATACTTACATAACTTCATATGATTAGGCATTTGAAGGTTACGGGTTCAGAGATCCTACTTGCTTTACTTACTACTTGCTAATTGCAACTGATTACTACAAGACTCAGGTGAGTCTTACGGCCCCACTTTTACTGTTTTATCTTATTGGGGGAGATACATGCTACTGATTTTCTTGAACACAAGTACTAAACTGTTTACTATACCAAACGAAATTGCATGAGTTTACTTACAAACAGAAGTCTCTCCATCATATATCGTTAGTTATGGACTTAAGCGCGAACACTAGTTAATGGATCCATTAGGGAAATGACCCTCCCCACCCGGGGCAGTAGCGCTGCCACGTACTGATTTACACGTAGAAACGGGTGACTAATTATTCGTTACTGATGCTTGCTCATTTACGAGCATGTCACGGGAGCAAACTTATTACTTACGGGTTAAGCTTCGATTATGAGCCTCATGGCAACGGTATAAACTTGCTTACTTACATTTGCGGGATTGCAAATGCTGGATTACGATTTCTGAATTGAAATTGCTGATTTTACGCCTGCGGGCATTACTGATGAAAGCTCGTGTTCAAAGCTGATATTACTTACAAACCTGTGAGATTCACCAACCTTTTGGTTGACACTTTTTAGCATGTTTTCTCAGGTACCCGGATGGAGTAGGATTACTCCAGGATTTTAGCTAGAGTCACATGATTTCAACACAACTGCATTAACGGAGATTCTTAGCATTATCTTTTGTATATTACGATTATGTAATAGAATCTCCCGCTATACGCGTTGACTCTAGGGGAAACTACATTTTGTATACGAAAACACTAAGTTTTCAAACATTATATCTATGGAATGTAACTAATTTACAAACGTTGCATATAGATGTCGTTTGCTTTATCTTTGTGCTGTGATATTTGATTAGTAACACCCCAAACTATGCTTCCGCAAAACAGTGAATTTCGGGGGTGTTACAGATTGGTATCAGAGCCTAAGGTTATAGTGAACTAGGTTGCATTTAGTGGGCCTAGACTATGACCGTTAGGCAGTATTCTCTTATTAGACATGACTGGTTCAGAAATTACAGCATACGACTTTAATTTAACATAGCCTGATCAACTATGTACAATTAAGGAAATATGATGTAAGGTCTGAAATGATTATGTTGAACGGGGATACGTTAGTTGACTCTGACCACGAGAGAACCGGACCATTACTTGATACGTGCTAGACAATAGGCTGGATATGATATATGTATATATATTAGCCTCGTCTTACTTACATTTTGCCACAGGAATGGCAAACACACCACCTAATCCGTCACACTCTCACTCACATGGGTCACGGAACCCACGAGTAGCCAGGAGGAACACAAGGTCGCCTCGAAACAGCCCTTATCCTGTACATAACTCTCAGAACTCGGCACATCTCACGTTGCCAGTATTGGCTACCCAATTCCGCCGTCAGGAGCAAAGGCTCGAACATCTCGAACGGGAACAACTCCGAATGACCTACCTGCTTCGCCAGGCACTTGATCACATATCCCAACTCAAGCGAGAACAAGAGGATACCAACCTCTCTGTAAGCATAATTCAGGACTCAATGACCGCCGAATTAGGTGCGGATGAACTTGTAAGAAACCGACTAGAGGAATGTGAACAGCGTTCACAGGAGACTGAGGATCACTCTCGTGTACTAGCACAACGACTGGCCTTAGTTGAAGACAATGCCAGGCAAACCAACAGGCTGGCAGAAACCGTGGACCGCCTTGTCGCGCTGATGGAACAGATTAATCTACATTAAGACTAGTGTAGTCTTTGTCTCGTAATCTAATGACTATCTAGCGCTATTCTATAAACTAGTCGGATGTAACAATTCACGACACCTTTTGTAATATCTCTGTAGGATGTAACCTTTGAACTCGCATTACCCATCAAATATTCCTTGATATTTCAACTCATAATAATTGTCATTTTTTTTTCCATGTTGATGTTATGTATTACTGCTTTTATACATGTACATCTGTGACAATTACAAGTTCCTACAAAATCTCATGTATCTTCATTTCTTTTATTGAAGAATCATGCCGCCAAAGACAAGACCATACACCGATGCCCAGATTACCTCCCTTATAACCCAGGCTGTTACTGAAGCCTTGGCTCGGAATACTCCACCAAATTCCACGAGGAACAGCGATGCCGCTGAAACCCCTACTGCTAAACCCTGTTCATACAAAGACTTTCAGAACTGCAAACCTCTAAACTTTGCAGGTACTGAGGGAGCTATAGGTCTAGTACGCTGGATCGAGAAAGTCGAATCCATATTTCTAATCTGCAACTGTGCGGAAGGAGACAAAGTTAAGTTCTCCGTTAGTACTTTTACTGACACCGCACTCACCTGGTGGAACACCTATGCCCAGACTGTGGGTGTTGCTAATGCTTACAAACTCCCGTGGGAGGAGTTAAAGGAGATGTTGAGGGGCGAGTACTGCCCCAGGGATGAATTGAAACAGCTGGAAATGGAATTCTGGAACCACAAGATGCAGGGTGATGACATCACCGGTTATACCAACCGTTTCCACCAACTGGCACTTCTGTGCCCAACCATGGTCGATCCTGAGTACAAGAGGATCGAGAAATTCGTTGATGGACTTCCCGAGAGACTACAGGACCTGGTGACTTCATCCAAACCGGGTACTATTCAGAGCGCCATCCGTATGGCCCATGAACTAACGGCAAATTCTGTCCGCCGTGGCACAACTTCAACCCCATCTGCAAACAACAAACGCAAGTGGGAAGGTAACCCCAACTCATCCAACCAAACCTCCAACAAAAAGCCTGAGTACATTAAGGCTTATTCATCGGGGACTTCGGAAAAGAAAGGGTACAGCGGGAACAAGCCTTACTGTTCCAAATGCAGCCGCCATCATGACGGTTCTTGCCCTTGCTCCAACTGCAAACGGTTCGGGCATCTAGCCAAGGATTGCCGAACCAACATTTCTACCCCCAACACCAATGCACCAAAGGCCTGCTTTGGGTGCGGAAATTCAGGGCACTTCAAGAAAGATTGCCCAAAGCTGAAAAACAACAACAACCCTGCTCGTGGTAGAGCATTCGTTATCAAGGCTGGGGAAGCCAGACAAGACCCGAATGTCGTGACGGGTACGTTCCTTCTCAACGACCTTACTGCTTCTGTATTATTTGATACCGGTGCCGATAGAAGCTTCATTTCTGAGAAATTTAGCCCTTTACTTGATATAACTCCCACTTCCTTAGATGCTAAATACATTGTAGAATTAGCTAACGGCAAACTGATTGAGACTGATAGCATCATACACAACTGTACACTTAACCTCACGAACGAAACGTTTTCCATTGATTTAATCCCTGTCGAGATCGGCAGCTTCGATATTATTGTCGGTATGGATTGGTTATCCAAGCACCGAGCTGAAATCATCTGTCATGACAAACTCGTTCGCATACCTCTTGTCTCCGGTGGAACCTTAGTCCTACAAGGGGAGACCGGCAGACGAAATCTGAATATTGCCTCCTGTCTGAAAACTAGAAAATACCTACGAAAAGGGTATCAAGCCATCCTTGCACATGTAACGGAGAAGAAGTCGTATGAGAAGCGACTTGAGGATGTTCCGATCGTGCGGGATTTCCCAGAAGTCTTTCCTGAAGACTTGCCCGGACTTCCGCCACCTAGACAAGTTGAATTTCAAATCGAACTTGTGCCCGGAGCTGCACCCGTGGCACGAGCCCCTTACCGTTTAGCACCATCCGAAATGCAGGAGTTGTCTAACCAACTACAGGAACTCCTGGACAGAGGATTCATTCGACGAAGTTCCTCGCCTTGGGGAGCTCCGGTCTTATTCGTGAAAAAGAAAGATGGATCTTTCCGCATGTGTATCGACTACCGAGAGCTGAATAAGCTAACCATAAAGAATCGGTACCCACTTCCTAGAATCGATGACCTGTTTGACCAACTCCAGGGATCGAGTGTTTACTCAAAGATTGATCTACGGTCGGGTTATCATCAACTCCGAGTCCGTGACAATGATATCCCAAAGACAGCTTTCCGAACTCGTTATGGGCATTACGAATTCCAAGTGATGCCATTCGGGTTGACCAACGCACCGGCCGTATTCATGGACCTTATGAATCGGGTGTGCAAACCATATCTTGACAAATTCGTCATTGTGTTCATCGACGATATCCTGATTTACTCTCGCAACGAGCAGGAACATGCTCAACACCTGAAAACCCTTCTAAGACTCCTTAGACACGAAGAGTTATATGCCAAATTCTCTAAGTGTGAGTTCTGGATTCGAACCGTTCAATTCCTCGGGCACGTGATTGACAGCCAGGGAATTCATGTTGATCCCGCCAAGATTGAAGCAATCAAGGGCTGGGAGTCACCGACCACTCCAACCGAAGTGAGACAATTCTTAGGTCTTGCTGGTTATTACCGCCGGTTCATCGAAAACTTTTCAAGAATAGCTGTTCCCCTAACCACACTGACTCAGAAAGATAAGAAGTTCGATTGGATTGATAAACAAGAGTCAGCCTTCCAGCTATTGAAAAACAAACTTTGCAGTGCACCAATCTTGTCCTTACCCGAGGGCACCGACGATTTCGTAGTTTACTGCGACGCCTCACACCAAGGACTTGGTTGTGTGTTAATGCAACGGGAAAAAGTCATTGCCTATGCCTCACGACAACTAAAAATCCACGAGAAAAACTATACGACCCACGACCTCGAGTTAGGTGCCGTGGTCTTCGCATTGAAAATCTGGAGACATTACCTCTATGGTACGAAAAGCACTATCTTTACCGATCACAAAAGTCTCCAACACATATTCGATCAAAAAGATCTAAACATGAGGCAACGTCGCTGGGTTGAGTTACTTAGTGACTACGACTGCGAGATCAAATACCATCCGGGCAAGGCTAACGTAGTTGCCGATGCCTTAAGCCGAAAAGAACGAGTGAAACCCCTTCGAGTCCGAGCACTTTCTATGACAATTCATAACGAGCTTCCTGCTCAAATCCTTACCGCTCAACTTGAAGCACTCAACGATGAAAACTTGAAAAATGAAGCCTTGCGAGGCTTGGACAAACAATTCGAAATCAAACCCGATGGAACTCGATACTTCTATAACCGGGTGTGGTTACCCAAATTCGGAAACTTGCGAGATTTGGTGATGGCTGAAGCTCACAAATCTCGATACTCTATACATCCTGGTTCTGATAAGATGTATCATGACGTCAAAGGGTTGTATTGGTGGCCTAACATGAAAGCTGACATCGCCTTGTACGTCAGTAAATGCCTAACCTGTTCCAAAGTCAAGGCCGAACACCAAAGACCCTCGGGGTTGCTCCAACAACCTGAAATTCCTCAATGGAAATGGGAACAGATTACCATGGACTTCATTACCAAACTACCGAAAACTTTGAGTGGTTGTGATACCATTTGGGTGATCGTAGACCGTCTCACGAAATCTGCTCATTTTCTGGCCATCAAGGAAACCGACAAGATGGAGCGTCTGACTCGCATCTATGTCAAAGAAATCATCTCGCGACACGGTGTACCTATCTCGATCATCTCGGATAGGGACAGCCGTTTTACTTCTAACTTTTGGCAATCGCTACAAAAATCTCTTGGTACTCGTCTGGATATGAGTACTGCTTATCACCCGCAAACCGATGGCCAAAGCGAGCGAACTATTCAAACACTGGAGGATATGCTACGAGCCTGCGTAGTTGACTTCGGTACTTCTTGGGAAAATCACTTACCGTTGTGCGAGTTCTCGTACAACAACAGTTACCATACCAGCATAAAGGCTGCACCCTTCGAGGCACTTTACGGGCGTAAATGCCGATCACCTATCTGTTGGACTGAGTTAGGAGATTCCCAACTCACGGGTCCAGATATCATTCAAGAAACTACTGAGAAAATCGTTGGTATTCAAAACCGGTTGAAAGCCGCACGTGATCGTCAGAAAAGCTATGCTGACGTGAGACGCAAACACCTTGAGTTCCAGGTAGGGGACAAGGTACTTCTCAAAGTGGCACCGTGGAAGGGTGTCATTCGATTCGGAAAGCGAGGCAAACTAAATCCTAGATACATCGGACCATTCGAAATCCTGGAAAGGATTGGTCCAGTGGCATACCGCCTGCAACTTCCTGCTGAACTTAGCAGCGTACACAACACATTCCACATTTCTAACTTGAAGAAATGTCTGTCTGACGAGACACTGATTATACCGCTCGACGAAATTCAAATCGATGATAAACTTCATTTTGTCGAGGAACCTATGGAAATCATGGACCGTGAGGTCAAACGATTGAAACAGAGTCGTATTCCCATCGTAAAGGTCAGGTGGAATTCTAGGCGCGGCCCTGAGTTCACCTGGGAACGGGAAGACCAAATACGACAGAAATACCCACATCTTTTCCCAGATAACGCACCGCCCGTGCACTCAAGCTAATTTCGGGACGAAATTTCTTTAACAAGGGGAGAATGTAACACCTGCATAATTAGGATAATTAATTATGCCTAATTGTTTGTAATTAGTTGTAATTAGTATGTAATAGGACTAATTACAGGCTCTATTTGTATATATATATATATAAGGTGATTTATATATATGTGTGTGTACTTACGCGATTTGGATAAATCGTGCGAATTAACCGGACGGAGTACGACACAGTTTACTTGGACGTTGGTGACAGAAATTTACTTAAATAATGAGAACGTATTTTGTTATATAAAATACGCAACCGAACGAGCATTATTTATATACTATCGCGACGACATTTTAACTAACGCAACAAAACGTAATAAACGCGACTTAATAATTAAAATATTGCGACAAATGTTTTTATTATTAATTACAAGGTATTTTTATTTAAATACTCCAGGTACATTTTAAAAATATAACTGTTTGGTTAAATACTAAAAACAAACGATTAATCGATTAGGACACGGAGTAAATACCGTGTTTTGAGGGATGTTTTCCTCTCCCTTGTCTCTTGGATCAGCCAACACCCTTCCCACTCCTCATTTCTTCTTTCATTTTTATTACTTCCAAAATACACACACACATAAACTCTCTCAACCTCAAAATACTACCAAATTTTCGGAATCAAAACTCGACCACGAAAATTACATATTCGGAATCACCATCACGAGTGGAGCAAGAATATCAAGACCGTTTTCATCATCTCATCCTCCATCTAGCTCGATTTGCAAAAGTAAGAATTTTCTAAAATCTTAGATCTATTCAATTTGGTGTAATGTTTTGATGTTTTGATGTGTACACAACATAGTTATAACCTAATACAAGAAGAAAACACGATTTTATAGCTCAAAAATGGATTAGATTTGCGTTTTTGGTCGGAAAATCACGAAACCCGAAAGTTTCTGGGCTGATGTTCATCTTTGCGACACAACGTTTGTGTCGCATGCTATGTCGCATAAACCATTTAGTGTCGTATTTTGTGTCGTACATTATGTCGCACTTTTTATGCGACACAACCCTTATGTCGCTATTAAATTAGCATCGCAAGCTTTTGCGACACAACCTCTGTGTCGCAGAGCTCTTGTGTCGCACTTTATGCGACACAACCACTATGTCGCATACCAAACTTTAGTGTCGCAGATTGTGTCGCAAAAACACAGAAAACCAGAATTTTAAAGTCAAAGTTACTGTACAAAAAAGTCAAATTTTACTGTAGCAGTACTGTAGCAAATCTACTGTAGCAAAGTCAACATTTTAGAATTTTTGCTACAAACCGTCACCAACGGGCCAAACATGTTTTCCAACAAACAAACAATTACAAACATACGGACAAACACTGGATATACTAGTTGTGTACAACTAAACGAAACGTCTCGTGAGACGCATACTTACATAACTTCATATGATTAGGCATTTGAAGGTTACGGGTTCAGAGATCCTACTTGCTTTACTTACTACTTGCTAATTGCAACTGATTACTACAAGACTCAGGTGAGTCTTACGGCCCCACTTTTACTGTTTTATCTTATTGGGGGAGATACATGCTACTGATTTTCTTGAACACAAGTACTAAACTGTTTACTATACCAAACGAAATTGCATGAGTTTACTTACAAACAGAAGTCTCTCCATCATATATCGTTAGTTATGGACTTAAGCGCGAACACTAGTTAATGGATCCATTAGGGAAATGACCCTCCCCACCCGGGGCAGTAGCGCTGCCACGTACTGATTTACACGTAGAAACGGGTGACTAATTATTCGTTACTGATGCTTGCTCATTTACGAGCATGTCACGGGAGCAAACTTATTACTTACGGGTTAAGCTTCGATTATGAGCCTCATGGCAACGGTATAAACTTGCTTACTTACATTTGCGGGATTGCAAATGCTGGATTACGATTTCTGAATTGAAATTGCTGATTTTACGCCTGCGGGCATTACTGATGAAAGCTCGTGTTCAAAGCTGATATTACTTACAAACCTGTGAGATTCACCAACCTTTTGGTTGACACTTTTTAGCATGTTTTCTCAGGTACCCGGATGGAGTAGGATTACTCCAGGATTTTAGCTAGAGTCGCATGATTTCAACACAACTGCATTAACGGAGATTCTTAGCATTATCTTTTGTATATTACGATTATGTAATAGAATCTCCCGCTATACGCGTTGACTCTAGGGGAAACTACATTTTGTATACGAAAACACTAAGTTTTCAAACATTATATCTATGGAATGTAACTAATTTACAAACGTTGCATATAGATGTCGTTTGCTTTATCTTTGTGCTGTGATATTTGATTAGTAACACCCCAAACTATGCTTCCGCAAAACAGTGAATTTCGGGGGTGTTACAGTATGATATTATATCAATATTGAGGCAAGTGCCAAATGACTAACTTGTGTTGTGTTATTGTATTCTCAGATGTGGAGAAGACTCAGTGACATTAGACTACTGAGTGGACGACTATGATTGTCGGTGAGTAGATCTTGGACTTTCAGTCTAAGTTAGTTGTAACAATATGGTTACAACGGGTAAACTTGGTTTATTGCAATGATTGCATTAATATTATATTGGCATGATGGCTAAACCTTGATTGATTATTGGCGTCCGTATACTATGATAGTTGTGGACTATTTGATTTGGTGGGGGTCAACTAATGTGTTGGGTTTGGATACTATTACTAGGACTTCGCAAGTGCCTTGTACATGTGTTGGACACTGAAATTGCGTCGTGTGTAGTAATAGTACCAAACTATCGGTTTAACCTCTGATTTGGCCGTCAGTTGGTTTTAAGTGTTACTTGGGGAACCATCCGCGGCATGAGGGTACCTCAAGGACCACCGATCCTTCTATGTTGCTTGTGCATTGTTTGGTTATAGGCATGTGTTAAGCTGAGTTAGATTGATAGCTTGGGATCTATTCACTTAGCTTCGTGCTAACCCCTCATTACTTCTTGCAGGTTTACTTTTGTATGTGGGTGGGCAAGAAGTACATATGGAATGGAATGTTTGACAAGCTCACTCTGAAATGGATAATACGTTAATGATTTAACAACATATTTTGATTTCTATAACACCTAAACTTAATGTATGTAATGATTAGAATAATCTAGTTTAAAGGTTTGTATGTAAGTGGATTGCTATTTGAAATGTATGTATGCAATCTACTGATTTCTATTAATCATGCGCTTCCGATATGTTTAAAAAAAAATGTCCTTGTATTTCGAGACGGGTGTTATAAATTGGTATTAGAGCATAGGTTTGGGTGAATTGAACATTCTATGGTGTTCAATCCCAAATCTGGATTTGTGTCAAGTCAAACATTCCAGAATGTGGGGTAAATGGTTGCATGAGAATTTAGTTAGTTGAATATGTACTAACCTATAACAAGTTGCAAGATTATTGTTTTGGTTGCAGAAAAGGAGGAACATGAGTAACCGACTGGTATTATCAATGTTTCCTCTATGTTCGTTGGTGTAAAAGCATCAGGTAATTCTCTATAAGCTTGTTTAAATTAAATAAGTTTGAATTGTTTACTTGCTATGATGACTATGATTAGTAAAGTAAATTTAATTAGATTGATATGATTTCTCATTCATGAGTAAGTTGATTTTGCCTATATGTTTAGCATAGTTGATTATGTGCTTAGTAGTAAATCTTGATAGATTAAATTGAAATGACTTTCCATAAGAAATTAATGAGAGGTTGGTATATCTCAAAGGATAGGATTTGGAGTCGTAATGTTGTTCAAATTAGAAAGTGAACATTAATTGAAATGTATGTCGTTGACTTAGAAAAGTCAAAGTTGAATGTAAAATAGAATCACAGTGGTAATAGCTACGTTATAAGGTAGCAAATGTGGCTAGATGATTATGTGTAGCATTGATTATGATTCGGTTGTATTATGATTTATGTATTGAAATTTGGAATATTAATAAAGTCAAAGCGGTCACCTGAAGTTTTATATGTGTTGACAAGTTGTGAAAAGTCAAAGTGATCATGAATTTGGAAAACTTGTTGAAATTGATCTAAAAATGATGATTTTAATGTGAATTGGTGTTTTAGAGTTATAGTATAACACCAGTAGTGAAAATGGTCTGGTTTGACTTGGAATAGGCAAGAAAGTGTGAAATGGGTGGTTGAATAGTGGTTATATGGGTCGAAACCCAAATGGGTTGTTAAAGTGCCCAAATGAGCCACTTATGGGTTACATGGTTAAAATGCTTGGTAGTTCGAGTATAATGAGTGTTAGAGTTATATTAAGTCCTACATATAGTGGGAATGTGTGTTGAAAGTGTTTTGAGTAATCAATGTGGTTGTTTAGTTAAAAATGTCCATTTGGACCCCTAAACGGGTCAACGAGTTAAAACATGATGGAATTAGGATATGAGGGTAGTGAATATGCCCACACGTCATAATTATATGTATAAGCATGTTGTTAAAAGGTTAGAGTCAGAAACCATGTGGTTTGGATTTTAACGTGTCCACCAAAATGGTTGAAAATGGCCTAAAATGAGTCGTACGTCCGTTTTCTCGATAAACGCGAATTTTGAAAAAGTGGAAAAATGGAAAGTTGCATTTTGATTATATGAAGGTGCCTGCAAAATTTCAGACCCTAACTCTTTACGGTTTGTGAGATATGCGCGTTTGAATTTCAGAAAGTTGCATTAAGGTTTGCTGGTGCAGGGTCTGCTGTACAGGCATGGGACCCGGCGGTTCCAAAGGGAACCCGGCGGGTAGGGTAGTGACCCGGCTGTTAGTACTTAAACCCGGCTGCTCCTCCAGCCCAAATACTGCAAAATGTTTCTGTTTGGCCAAAATTTAATTTACCCGGCGGTTAGGGTGTAGGACCCGGCGGCTTGGGGTCTGAAGCCGGCGGCTTGACCCTATAGCTGGCGGCTTGTGGCTCTTTTCTGTGAAAAAATAAAAATTTTAAGTTTTTCGACGTTCGTAGTTACGTTTGACGTAGAATTTCCGTTATGAAATTTCGGTGTCCGATTAAGATGAAATTTACATGTCCACTAAAAAACGGGCCAACGGTCAAAGCTCATCGCTTTGCCATGAGCCCTGTCAGTTTTTGGAACTTCGGGGTCGTTTGGGGCCCGAAAATCGCGTTTTATTATTTTTCGGACATTATTTCGGACTTTTAGCTTATGATTTGTATTGGGCTTTTGTTTCTTTGAGCCCAGGGATCATTCCTATGACTAAATATAATGTAAAAACTTGTTTTAAGAGGTTCACCCATTTTATTATGTATGAATCGTTTGTAAGCGGTTTAACTAACTGCATAGTATACCAGTAAGGGTATAGTTGATTGTTGCTTGTTAGGGTAAATAGATATTGATTATGTGAATCATGTTATATGAATTATTTGAAATACAATGAAGTATTTGAATCATGAAAAAAAATATGAGTTATGGTTGAAATAAGTGTTTTAAGAGTGGAGGAAATAATTATATGAGCTTACTCTTGTTTGATAACTGAACATGGAAAGTTTATTGTTAATCAACTTAGGAATTATATATTGATGAATATAGGTGGAACATGACATGACATTTAATAAGGCACTTAGTGCTAAATGTTATATATAGTATTATACGTAATAACTAACGTATTAAGTGATTGATATTGAACCCAGTGATAAAGGAAAATAGTAACAAGTTAATACTGGGTCATAAAGCTATTACAAAGTGTTATTATATGTGTGATATATGAGAGAGTAAAAGTTAATCACTTTGAAGATGGATGGTATGAAGTGGCCTGAGAATGAAGTGTGACTGACATAATATGACGACGTCTGGCCAACGTATTTATATTATGCCATTTCACATGGAGTTGTTGAGGTTATTAAGTACCCAATGAAGCTAAATGATTTTAAAATAACGGATGACATATGTTGACCTGCGGTTATGAAATAGTTATTGATTGACTAAAATTAAGGTAGTAGTAAACTATTAAAATTATTGTTTAATGTGATATCATTGTAAAGGAAAATTTTGGACTGTTTCTATTACTTGTTAAAAACGTATAAGTGGTTATTCGGTTATGATAATTAAAGCTTGGTAAAGACTACCATGGTCGGTTAGCCTATTGTAGGGAAAAAGTAAAATAGTCGGGAAAATAAGAGTTTTACTTGTTGGATTGATAATATTATTATAATTATGTGCGAATTACATATAATCTTTCGTATTTTTGCATATCTAATGACTAGATAAAGTGGTAAATTGTAATTTGAAAAAGTTATGTGATGAGAAAAGTTAAGTAGAGGTCGGCTAAATTGGATTAAATAGGTGAATATTGTTGAAAAATGTGTTGATGATTAGCACATTTTGATAATGTGGTACGTGTGCTAGTATAGCAAGGTACCCATTGAGCGAGACTTAGCATGTATCCATATAATTTGGTGCTAAGTGATTGTGTAACTATATGATAATGGTATTAACCATAGGATTTGACCTCTACTTTGCTTATTAATATGTGGTTAGTGTTACATGATTCCGAGATATTTTAATAAAAAAATGGGTTCCATGTACCTCAGTGATATGTGGATATTAGCGTGGATGCTAGTTATACTTGAAATTTAAATTTCATTGATGATATGTGTATTGTGGTTTCCATAACCACTGTTTTTATTATTGAAAATGATACAATTCATATATTAATTTTAAAAGATCTAGCACGTCGCTAGATTCTGGTTATGAGAGTATATTACTTTACTTAGTTAAGTGATTTACTTATGATAAGTGATAACTTGTTTTAAAGTGATCATTGTGTATATAAAAAAAATAATAAGATTCGGGTACATTATATGTGCTGAAAAGAGAAATTGAAGCATGTACATTTGGATATGTGCATGTGTAATTAGGTTGAAAACATATATCTTAAAGTGGATTAAATGTATACATATTTTGTGTATGTGTGATTAGTGATTAAGATACGCATAGAGATGATATGCATAAGTAATTTAAATTGTACATGTACCTTATGTGCATTTAGTGATAAATAATTATGTAGTTAGGGAATTTGAAATAAAGTGTGAACCAAACTTCACACGAGGTATGATGTGATTAAATTCCCTAGATTAATTAAGGATGATTAGATTTCGAGGACGAAATCTCTTTAAGGGGGAGAGATTTGTAACATCCTCAAATTGGGCATAGGAGTAATAGGTATTTCTTGTAAATTTAAATGCGATTTAAATTTGTTATATGTGTTTGATTGTAAATTTAATAGGTCAATAAGCCTCAGGAAATATTGTGGTTAGTAAAATATTGTTTGTTTTAAATTTATTTAGTTGACGGTAAAATAAAATTGTATTTTCCCGCAAATGGTTTTTAAGTTCCAGACAATAATAAATACGGGGAATGAAAATTACACACTTATATGCTATACTCTATGGAATAAATTGGTTTTATTCCCACACATATACATACATACGTACGTATGAACACACACACACACATATAACCCTAAATCAAAAACATGAGGAAATCATCAAATTGAAGATCTCAAACTCGAATCCAAGCTTCTAGCATGAAGATTATCATCTTCTAATCCTTCTTTTCAACTTGTAAGTTCTTAATCTTTGAATTTTGAACCCTAGAAATTGGGGGTTTTAGTGTTCTTGATTTTAATTCGAAATTAGTGCTTGAAGTTGTTAAATTAATGTTAGTTAAACTCATACATGATGGTATGTAACATGATTAAAGCCAAAAGTGGTAGTTTTGAATTAGGGTTCATGAGTTTTATAGGAAACTTGATGATTTTGATGGGTTATTGATTATAATCCAAAAATTAGAGGTTGTAGTGATGATATTATTGTTAGATGATGATTCAATGATGATTATAATGTAAACCCTAATATAAAAATGAAGAAAGTGATAATATGATCATTAATAAAGTTTAAGGGTTTAGTTGATTATGTTATAATCAAAGTATTAAGCGAGTGTTATTAAAGTATGAAATTGGTTAAGTGTTCAAGAGTGTTGAAATGATTATGATGAATTAGTAATGTTTATGGTTATTGGATTTGTAATGGTTTAACTATATTGAATAGTAATAATTAGAATGAATAAAAGGATGTTATGATTATAATTGGTTAGGTGAATATGAATTTTTGATGTTAATAAGATTATTCATAATCTTGAAATGATGAAATTTGGATTAATACAAGTTAAGGATAAATTGTTTGATGTAATTACAATTGTATGATATTGTATCAATATTGAGGCAAGTGCCAAATGACTAACTTGTGTTGTGTTATTGTATTCTCAGATGTGGAGAAGACTCAGTGACATTAGACTACTGAGTGGACGACTATGATTGTCGGTGAGTGGATCTTGGACTTTCAGTCTAAGTTAGTTGTAACAACATGGTTACAACGGGTAAACTTGGTTTATTGCAATGATTGCATTAATATTATATTGGCATGACGGCTAAACCTTGATTGATTATTGGCGTCCGTATACTATGATAGTTGTGGACTATTTGATTTGGTGGGGGTCAACTAATGTGTTGGGTTTGGATACTATTACTAGGACTTCGCAAGTGCCTTGTACATGTGTTGGACACTGAAATTGCGTCGTGTGTAGTAATAGTACCAAACTATCGGTTTAACCTCTGATTTGGCCGTCAGTTGGTTTTAAGTGTTACTTGGGGAACCATCCGCGGCATGAGGGTACCTCAAGGACCACCGATCCTTCTATGTTGCTTGTGCATTGTTTGGTTATAGGCATGTGTTAAGCTGAGTTAGATTGATAGCTTGGGATCTATTCACTTAGCTTCGTGCTAACCCCTCATTACTTCTTGCAGGTTTACTTTTGTATGTGGGTGGGCAAGAAGTACATATGGAATGGAATGTTTGACAAGCTCACTCTGAAATGGATAATACGTTAATGATTTAACAACATATTTGGATTTCTATAACACCTAAACTTAATGTATGTAATGATTAGAATAATCTAGTTTAAAGGTTTGTATGTAAGTGGATTGCTATTTGAAATGTATGTATGCAATCTACTGATTTCTATTAATCATGCGCTTCCGATATGTTTAAAAAAAAAATGTCCTTGTATTTCGAGACGGGTGTTATACCAAAGAATATGCAGAATTTGCTCTTTGTATGTGTGTCAAGGTGAACTCTTAGCATTGGCGATGACATTTAGTGATTTGTTTTGCTATAATATACTTTTAGTTAAGAGTGCTTCAAACAAATATATTAAAAATAATATCTTTAGTTAGTTATTAATTAGTTTTATTGTTTGGGTTTTGTGACAGGTTTCTTTTTGGAGTATTCATGATCATATATATCTCAAACAACTTTCAAATCTTGAGCCTTTTAGTTTTAAGTGTTATACTTGAATCATAAACTTGCTCCTTTTACTCTGGTGTGTCCAATGTTACCAAGTTTGTAATAGGGTATCCTATAATGTAGGTTATTTCTCCCAATTTACAGAAGAGAAAGAATTGTAAGTGATCACTACAATTTTTTTGTATCTGTGGTTTTTGGCGTTTAAAGTTATGACTAACATTTGTTGATACTTTTATTATTTCTAAAGAAGTTGAAGGTATAGAGTTCTTGATGTGGGTGATCGATCTGGTGGATGTTGCTGCAGTATCTCGGATACTCATTCATATAGTCTATTTGAATTACATTAAGATACAGAATGGCCCATTATGTTCTCGAAGGTTCGTATACGATTTCCCATTGTAATGTTGTTGGTGTCCAAGGTTCATTATTTACTCTTTATCGTATCAAATGTAGACTGTGCATTTACATATTTTTCATTTAAACTTTTAATATTTTTATTTGTTCTTAGTTCAAGAAGATTTATTATTCTTTTATAGATAGGTAATTCATGAGAAAACATTGGTTTTTATACGTTCAGATAGGATATATATTATTATATACTGTAGATTATATATCGACCCTTGGCTTCTTCTACAGGTGGAAATATGGGTGGGTCAAATGGATTCTTCAAACAACTCCATATAGTAGACGAGGTAACTTTATCTCATCATTTTTACCTTTTAGTTTCACAATCCAGTGCCATGCCAAAACTCACTTTTATTGTAATAATTCTAAGACTTGGAGCCTTTCTGTTTCTAGAAAGGTAATTCTGGCAAATCTCTCATAGCAGATTGTTATCAAGATCAAAAGCAATCATGTGGGTGGTGCCTTTTCCCAAATTGTTGATTATGTCATTGTTGTGTTCCGAGTAAACTTCACAGGAAGAGAAGAACTTGCAGAGCGCCAGGTTTACCTTCTAATACTTTTTAAAATTTATGTTACAGAACCTATTTTCTTATGCATCAATCATATCCATGAATATTAAGATGATTCTAATGCATTATTATGCTTCTGGATATGATGTTGTCATTGTAGTGCGAGTTTTTCTCTTTTTAAAGTTAAGGTTGAGAACTAATATTTAACCTTCATTTTGGTTACACTATACTGCTGATCAAACTTTATAATGATTTCCAGTTTCATGAGAATAATGTCTTAAACATATCAATTCAAAAGTTCTATTTCTACAGGTCGTATTTGAAAATTGAAATTGTGATATCCAAAGTTGTCAAAGGTTCAAAGCGCACAAAAGCACAAATGGGTCCTGGGGCAGTGGGGCTGAGGCTCAACATGAGGAGCGTTGCTCATGAATGTGAGGTGCAGAATATTAAAAGCATCTTGATAAGGGTTTAACAGGGTTTATGTTGTTTTCTTTATTACTTTAAACCACATAGGATAATTTTGTGCTTTTTTTTAATGGCCCATATATATTTGGTCGAATACTCTATCATAGTACGGATGTGTAAGAGAATGTATTATCGTTATTAGATGTAATGTAATTCATTTGTTTATAAATGAGTCGTGTTTCATATCTAATTGGTGATTTACTATACTAATTGCATAATATTGGTATATGAATCATTTTATTTTTTGTATTTAATACCTCCCATTATGAATAAACAATCATTTGTTCAATGTAAATGACCAACTATTCCAACGTAAGTTTGAAACTTCTTTCAAATAAATTGAGAAAATACGTAATACTCCTATTAATTAATTTACTTTCATGCACATCATATATGTAAGGTAATATTATTAACATAGGAAGATACTCTTGATTAATCATACATTAGTTTGAATGATTACAATTTACAATTACGTGGGTATAAATTTCATTTACTTAAATCAATTTTATATCACATTTTATATCGTTTTTAATATATGTACAACTGATATACAGATAAAGATTATGATATTAGTTAATACTTTTAATATATATTTCATTTACTTAATAAACTTTAATTATTTTTTTATTGTCTAGCCCGCAAAACTTGCGGGTTATAATCTAGTTTATTTTTAAAACAAACATTTAAATAAAACACTTTAATTAAAATTATTTTATGTATGCTCAAAATTTTTAATGAAAACCCTAAAAGACTTTCGTTAACAAAAACCTTAAAATATAAATAAACAGTTTAGGGTGGTGCTTATTTGAGTGATCCCAAACACCCCTAAGTTCTTGTCGACACTAAACATGATATGCCTCATAATTTCTATCGGGTTTTGTCATCCTTCGCATATACTGTCACCAATAGGATGTCGAGGCCAACTGATCATGATTCATGAGAGCATACATATAATGGTTGTATTTTGCCTTTTATAAACATACATATGTATACGTATGTGAGTCTTGTTGCTATCGATTTTAGACCACTTTTTGTGAATGGCTAGATTTCAATTTATATGCATTCGCTCGACACTTAAGGTGTAATTAAAGAGCGGAAGACTGCAGCTGGAGGTGTCTGATTGAGGTCATGATGGTGTTAATGGAGGTTGTGGCCTCAGGTGGTCATTGAGATGTCCGATTGAGGTGGTGGTATAGATCAAAGTGAAACTGCGGATCATATGATAAGCACATACTGAATACCATTTTATCATGTAAATAAAATAGCATGCCACATCGTTGTGTACAATAACTTAACGTCTTATAAGTGTATGAGAACATAGAAATGGCACTCAAAAAAGATCAGAATTCAATGAAGTGGAATATTTGGTCGAAAAATAAAAATAAAATGAAGTGGAATATTACACAAGATTTGAACATCTCCAATATCAAGAACACCGAAATAGACTAAAGTTGAAATGTCATATTACATGCAAGATATGTAATACAACCAAAGTATCCGCCCCGCCTCTTGGGTTTAAAATAATAATGTATGGTTAAAGATATGCGTCATGTTCGGCAATTTTGTATAATCCTAACATGAAAATTCCTACTCAAGTATTTTTCCTAAATATTTCTAGATAATGATTTCATGCAAAAAGCTGATTTTGCACCTCTCAATCCACAATCTTTGGTAATGATACTGGAGTCCCAGACAATATCTGACCTATCAATGGTGACTCAGTTGCCCTAGAATGGCGACCTCCCAAAACTGCCTGTTGTTTTTCGCGATATGTTGCCCAAGTGACCAAATAAAGCCCCGATATGATCAAGAGTCCTCCTACAATGCTGTTTAAAAAATGCAGAGTTAAAATACAGATGTGTGGATTATCTAGAGATCAGTTTCACTGTCTTTTTACACGCTATGTATGAAAACTGTAACACTTGAATTGACTCTACATGTAGTTTACAAATAATGTTTAACTACGACTAAAACCTTTTTAAATTTGTGTTCCAAAAGTCAATAACTTTGACAAGTCGTACTTCCTACGACGGATGATAAAGTCACCTTAGCTATAGATTCTGCCACACAACAATGCTCGCTGCGTACCATTTAAAATTGTCCCAACTGATTTCTTTGATAATTCAAGAGATTCTTTTGGTTGTCAAAGCTCTACAATACCCTTAAGCGGATAAAGAACTCGATTGGACAAATCTATATCACTATTATCATCCCTCATGTGGTCATAATAAAGGCTTGATTTGTAACATTTTTCTAAAATTAGAGGTGACAAATGAATGAACATGATTCAGTTGAATACTTGAATGGATACAAGTTGTATTCTATAATGACAAAGAGGACAGGATCACTTTGAAATGCAACGCAATGCATCACATGAAAGGGAAGCGAACATACCTTCCCATATATATCGGGCTTCCAAGAAAAAGTCTTGACAAAAAAGCAGATGCAGCAGGTTGAAGTGGATTATAGAGTGCAACCAGAGCAGGTCCCAGGATCTTGTTTGACCATGTCAGAAGTCCATAATTTAATGCAGATGCAATGGTTCCCTGAAAGAAACAAAATAATGAAATCGAGTTTACAATTTTTAACTTCTGCGTACAAAATTCTGCAAACTGATTCCAAAAAACGTAAAATGTAGGTCAGATACAGATACTGTACCGTGTGCAACTTTTTTGGGTGTAAACACAAATAATAGAAAACAAAAAACGTTGCCAAACAAGACCAAAGAATATACTTTTCGGTTTTTCAATGAGTTTGAACTCTTCTATTCTTGATGATTAAAATTTGCGAGCATGGATTAGAATACATACTAGCGAAGGTACAATAAATGAAAAGAACCAAATATTAGTTTATTACTCCGTATTATATACTTACATGCTTCGTATATTTTATTATAACTGCATCAAATGACAGATAACATAGTTTAAGAAGGTTATTAACCATTAACAAAAAAGTTTTAAATACCGTAAATAATGACAACATAGGATAACTTTCCTCACCATTCGAATGTAATGATGAGAAGAGGCAAGTGTCTTAAAACTTACTAAGAAAAAAAAACATTCAATTATCATGGTACATCCCAAATGAAATGCTCTAAGGAATACCAAAAACAAGAGAATCTAAATGATACTTACAGCATAAAGTACTGCCCAAAACTCAGATTCAGTCAAACTCCAGTCTGTTGACTCGCTGTTCATGACAAACGCTGTCGAGACCAAGAAAATAACACCAAAAAGGTATGAATATGCTGTAACCGATAGGCTTGCAGGATACCTGGCCAACACTGGAGCCTGAATTGATTTTATAATACAAATCCAACTTCAGAAACAGTTACCAAGAATACCAAATGACAAAAAAACAAGAGCACTGTCACTCATTACAAGAAGTACTTTAGATCAGTAAAACTCGGTAGATTGGTACAACATCTTTGATATGTATAAAATTTTTTTTAACGATTATAACGTATCAAACTTTATACCTGAATAGCTAGAAAGGCTGCCATGCACATGCAGTTCCCTATTAAGCATAACACGCCAAGGTGCCAGTTGTCAAACCCCAGACCCATAAACATAGACAATAACCATCCAGCTGGCTCAGGCTGACCCTTTGCACTAATTTCGTTATGTAATGAAAGATCATTTTCTAGATACCCGAATACAACTGGTCCACGAAACATAACCATGAAGATGGCACCGCACACACAAATGAATGTACCTCCAACTTTCACCTGACCTTCAGTTCTCAGTAAATTCACCGTTTCTGTACTGCATGTAAAACCACTTCATATGGACTCCAAAATATATAAAGATAGAAACTATATACAGTATAGAACCTGCATACATATTGTTCCATACATACAGCTGGCATATCATTCATAAATAGAACTGAAAAGAAATAATTAGTTAAACTGACCCCATTATTGTAGCAAAGATAAACGTAAAGACAGGAATTGAAGGTTGTACAGCTGCGGCATATGTTGGAGTTGTGTAGCCAAGACCAAAAAGAAACAAAAGTTGGTTCCCAAATATCCTAATTCATAATCAAGAAAAATTTAAGAAAATCATCAATTAACAGAACAAAAAGCACAACTTGAAACCTTGAAGTACAACAGTATAGATTAAAACGGGATGATTTCCCCTTAAAAAGAAACAACAATGGCATGAGAAACATAATCATATATAAAGAAGTTTCAAACAGCTTTAAAGATCGTAAACTTACCCAGTTAAACCAAGAAAGAAGAATGACATGAGGAAACGCCTATTGATAGGCGGTCTGGTTCTCCTACAACATAACATATATAAACCACAACTTTAAATTTTCACTTATTCTAAGTCAATATACACCTGCTTATTTGAAGGCAAACGATAATTCGAAATGTTATACACAACTAGAAAAAGGGTAACACTAATTTATATACTAAACCATCACGGACCCAAAGATTACCACATACCAAGAATCACTTAATCATCATCACTTCAAAGCACATTTCACTCCAATCCAAAGATTCATTTAAGCACCCAGTAATCATATACTACTAATCATGTAAATACTTCAACTACAATCCCCAATTTAACAAGTTACTTGAACAGCATAAATGTTGATTTTTTACATACATACATATAGCTAGATACATAATAATATATATAATATCTGAATCGGAAAATTAAGATCTGAGAGAAGTTGACTAACTTTTCACGAAAATAAGCGATGGGAGCAAGAATCATTAGGGCAAGTACATCACGATACACACAGAAAACAAGGCGGCTAACACCAAAATTTAGGGCAACTTTAGTAATCACATGAGATCCACCAGCAAAAAGTTGCACCATTGTCATCGCTGCATGTGCTCGCCGTGCTTCACCGCCGGCAACACCACTGCTGCCGCCCACCGCCATCACCATTGCTACTCACAAGCACCCAATTTACAAAACTAAACGATATAATAATACAAACACGAAGGAATTACAAATTTGAATGTATAGATTTGGTATCGATCGATCGGAAAGGATTGTGTTGTCCTTAATCGATCGAATCGATTATGAATCTGGAAGGAAATTTAATTTTAATTTAATTCAACGCATTTGAAACGGAAATGATGTTATTATTATTATATGCGTTTTAAAATTTGGGGATCTTTATTAAAATTAGGTCAAAACAGAATTTTCAGAGTTTATACTTGATTCAGGTGGTGGTTATGAAACCCAAATCCCAATGGGTTAACGACGCTATGAGCAAACGGACAAATGATTCAACCAATTAAAAGAATTTTTAGTGGGCAGATATATTACTGTATTTGATTGGTGAAAAGTATAGAAAAATCATAAAAATGTGTGCCAAGTCAAATATTTTGACTGGGACGGAAGGAGTATTTATTATACTAGTTGTGTTTTTAGTTCGTGAAATTATTTTTACAGTATTAGAATTCATAACAAGAATTGATTTTCAGCTTTTACGTAAAGAAATTTTGACTTACAAATTAATTAATTAATGAACTAAACACTTTTATGTAATGGAATTAAAATTTTAATTCCGTTGAATTTCGCAAATTTAAGACAATCTAATACAAAATAGGTGAAAGTGAAATCAATATAAATATAAAATGAATGGAGAAAGAATAAAAGAGTAAGACAAAGTTAATTCAATCTATTGGTATCATCTGACTTTGTTAATCATTTTATATATTGTATGTAACTATGTCATTTATTAAAACGAAAAAAAAAATATAAGTATACAAAAATAGATATAAAGCATGTAATACCTTTAAACTTACACATTTCTTGTAAACTAAGTTGTTTGATTCCTTTTTATCATTCATGATAAAAAAAAAAAAAAAAGTGAGAATCTTTATACACTCGTCTTAAGACACTGAAAAAGTGAAATGGCAGATTACTTACTCAACATATTTTATTTTGAAAGTACCATGTACCACCATAACTATTGATACATAGTATTGATTATCACGTGAAATTTTTGTGTTAAATTTACGTGTTTGCTTACTTACCATTATAGTTGTAGTTATATTCAATGAAATGTGAATTTTATGTGAGAAGTTTTCGATGTATTTGGATTTACATGTTTGCTTAATTTGTGTTCTTAATCATAACATGTCTTTATGTTCGGATTACTCAAATTTCAAAATAAAAACCAAAGTAAAAGATAAAATTAACTACAAATATATGTTAAAAAAAAATAATTAATCTAAACTACGTTATAGACGGCGTCACTATATAATCGTCTTTTGTAACCTATATTTTCAAATCCATACTAAATTGTCTCTTTCTCAAAACTTTATCTTTCAAGACAAACACACTTGTAAGGTGCAACCCATGAAAATTCTTCCTCTTAGAAGGGTGAGGAGAGGTTACGAGGTATTGCCACAAAAAGTTAAATAGATAAAAAAAACTGTAAAAATGTTAAAAACATGTACTAGAAAAGTATAATTTAAATTTTTTCAATTCTTTATAATAGAAGGGTTGAATCATGAATGTGCCTTCCTAAGTTTGAGGGGCCTAGATGCAAAGTCTTTTAAGCTACAGAGTTCGTTAACTCGTTAATTTCGTTATATAAATTATCAACTACCAACAGTTGTCAACGATTAATTGGTTGATAACACATCCAACATTTGCGTGCGTTTTACTTCAATTATTATGCGACTATTATACGCAACAAACACATTTTTAATTTTACTTGTAAAAGGCACTCCGTAACTCTATTGATTATTATGTTGGTGCACAATTGCACAAACAACCAAAATATAGTTATTAATCAAACGAGTACAAACAAGTCACTAATTTATACTTATTTAATAACATATTTGAGTTGCCAACGCGTCAATAATTATTATTTGTAATAATTTTAACATATATATAAGAAACACCTTTATGATATTATCATTCTAATTAAGTTTCAATTTGTCAATGAAGTTCTTTAATTTTGGTAATTTTTTTAAATAAGACCCCTGACTAATTAAAAAAGACTTTTTTTAATTAGTTAACTCACTTATATATAAAAAGAAATTTTATTTATTAATTAAAACATTAACCAAATCGATTTGTAATGCTTCTATTTTCAATTCACCGAGTTGGAATAAATTACTTGAAAAGGTTAATATAGGCTTAAAATAATTAATATCGATTTATAATGCTTTTATTTTCAATTCACCGAGTATGAATAAAATTACTTGAAAATGTTAATATAGGCTTAAAATTATTAATTTTTTCGCTAACTTGGTTTCAAAACTTTTAATTTTTTACTCTCTACTTATATAAATTCATTTACATAAACGCTTAATATACATAATAATTTACACACTTTATTATTAGAAATAAGATACTAAATCCAAAATTTCATATTAAGAATCAACGGCCAGTGTGTATACACGGGTAATGATGTATATCCCATCACTGGTCACTAAACGCTCCAAACGACCTGGTCCTGGATCCGTTCCGGTCCCAGACCACGGATGGCATCCGTGGTTAGTCCTTGTGGTCCGTGGCCTGGGAATCAGCATCCGACTAAAACACGAAGCCGGATCCATTCCATGTCCGGACCACGGACCTCATCACCGGCCGTAAGATGTTCTCATGCGGTTCTATTAATAGCTAGCGAATACCAGTATGGCAGCAAAGCGACGAAGCAGATCGTGCTCCTCATACAAAACCGACATTCTCTGACAAAGAGTACAACCTGTGACCGTTATATTCAGGTACTATCAACATGGCTTGGCCATTAACCTGGTCGGCTCACCCGATTGGTACAAGTCAGCTTGTACACAGTAATTGTCATCTTCGCCCACGACCTGGCATCCACGTCAGCAGTAGACACAGAGAATGTCATCCTCGCCCACGACCAAACCCTCCACGTAGGTTTAGGGTTTGGGTATAAATACTAGCGTTTGGTCTCCATTTCAAACCAACACCTCATAAAATCACAGAGCAATCCATAAACATTGCTCTTCCAGAATTAAACTCTCACCACCCTCGATTGACTAAGTCTCGACTCTGGGTTTGCACGTTAATCAGAGTGTGACGAGCTTGATTCCTCATACATCATCATCATCATCATCATTGTACTTAAGTGTTTTTACGCTTGAACAATTGGCGCCATCCACGGTTGATTTACCAACAAACGGTTGCTATACCACTGTCCGTACATCGGAAAACCATTCCTAGCGATGGTTACTGGTTCATCAGGTGACGGTGGCGACGATGGTATTAACGCCAATTGCCACCACCGCCACATACCGCCGATCAATCCCCCCAAACCACCGTCAACTAGCAAACTCCGCTGATGGTCAACAAGATTGATCCACATCAGTTAGTCTTCAACCAGAATGACTCTGGCTCAGCTACTGAAAATCCGGCGAGAAACCCTCCACCGCCGTAGAATACTCAAACGCCCAAGTCCATCTCTAGCGCCGAGGCCCAGCAGTTGTTGGCACGAATAGGTTTTGTAGTGGCGACCGAGAAGCATGCTCCACCGCCGTCTCCGCCACGGCAGGATGTACTTCCACCACCTACTCAACGGACAATGGACAGGGCAGCGAGTCGCAAAATGCTGGTCGATTTGATTTTCAACGCGGCACCACCGGGGTCAGTCCCAGCATATTCTGATGAGTCGGCAACGGATAACTTAATAGCAAACTTTTATTCAACCATACAAGGTGAAAAGGTGAAAAAGCCAGTACCTGTTTCCACAACCACTACTAAATTCAATGCTAAGATAGCGAATCATCCGTTGCCCGCAAAGCTCACCATTCCGTTGACCACTGGCACGTACTCTGGCGACTCAGACCCGGAAGACTTCTTACAACGGTTTGAGGGTGCCATCAAAACTGAATATTGGGAGGATGCTGTGGTGTAACACCCTCAAATTTCGGGTTGCGGAAGCGATCGGGTTGGGTGTTACCAAATCAAATATCACAGCATAAGATACATAATGAACGACTCTAAATGAGACGTTTGAAAATAGTTATTACATTTCCCAAAATAAAATGTATACAAGTTGTGAGTTCGCAAAATAATTTCAATACATAATTTGTAATACAAAAGTTATGCAGAGAAATCCAGATGTTTGAAAATATGTGACTCGAGCTAGCATAATCTTGTAGCAATCCTAATCCTGCTGGGCACCTGAGAACAAATGCTAAAACGAGTCAGTGATGTGACGTAAAAAGTCATGTTTTTAGAAGCGTTATTCCTCACATTTTGAACCTTTCTTTAGTGAAAACATTCCAAAACATTGATTATTTACTAAAATACACTAAAGTGGTTCAAAAGTAGACGTTGTGATAAAAATAACTGAAAACACTCTAAAAATGCACAAAACACAGCATTTTAATACAGGCCAATTCCTCCGACCTCATTTTCCTGTCAAGGCACACCTCCTAACTTCTACCATCTGTTGTACAGGTAAAATCGAGACGGAAAAATCTGGAATCAAGTGAAACGGCCAAAGGACGGAGAAACCACTACGCTTTCAGAGCCATTAAAAGTCATTCCGGCTACGCCTAAGCTCTACACATCCAATTTCTGTGAGATTGGCATCATTAGAAGCGTAACGGAATTACGAAACCACAGGCGAAAGAATCAAGTCAAACGGACGCATAACGAAGGAGATACGGACATTTTAAGCAACGAACGAAATCAGACGGAGACCGTATACGGCCTCAGGCACCGTATACGGCCCATTTAAGACCGTATACGGCCTATACTACACCGTATACGGCCCCTACAAGGCCGTATACGGCCCCCTACCCCATATCGTGCTCCGTTTGCTTGTACGTGCTGCTTCGTGAGTTGTACGTGCGATTTGGTGGTTTGCCTATAAATAGTGGACATCCCCAACACCTCATTCATACCACTTTTCTCATTTCATTTCTTCCTTACACTTTCTCTCTCACACACATCACTCTCTCTCTAGTTTCTCTCTCTAGAGGATTTTCTCTCTCTAGAATTGAGCTAGTTAGAGAGATAGTTAGGTAGAGGTAGCTTTTAGCTTTTGTACGGAGGCACTCCAAGACATTGTATTTGCAAAGATCTGTCTGTAATAAATTCGTATCAGGTTCTATTTATATATCTCTTACTTTACAGTTTTAAACATGTGTTGCTTTGTTTATGCTTGTTTAGGATTGTATGCTAGATATATAATGTTAGGCTAGACATTTCTTTGTGTTTACTATGATGTAGTTATGTTAGAATAGTCAAAATGTTTATGCCATGCTGTTACTCTGTCCGTGTTACTTTAAACTGTGTATGAACTCGTAAACTGAATCTCGAATGTTTATCTATCCAACCTATGCTGTGGTTAGAAGCTTCCTGCTAGAACTTGGCCAATTACTAGTGGTACGTTCTCTACCTATTCTATACTTGATGATCAATGAACTTGGTATGGCTGTGTTCTCTAGGTTGAAACAAATCATAAGAGACACGGAGCGTAGGATTAGAGATAGGTTAGATTCATGTTTATTTGTTATATATCTTTGAGAGAACTTTCGGGATATCTATGATCTAATTATTGGTTATCTGCTATGCTAGGATTACGGTGTTCTGTTATGTGTTACCCTATTGCATGTTCTTGTTTGATTGTTGCCTTAGGAATGATGCATGCTAGAGTTATCCCCTTGATTCATATCAGTAACTGTATAATTAGGTTTTCAAACACAGAATATTGGTTTACACAATAGATTAACATGCATGGAATAGTTGTGATGATTTATATCTGTAATGCTGAACAATTTAACTGACCGTTAGCCCGATTATCTCAACTTGGTCCGCGGGATTACCCCCGTTCGTGTTCTTGTTCAATCAACAATTCACGCTACGATACAGACATCTCTGATGACTGTGACTGAGGACCAGGATTCGAGGATAGTCGTCGGTTAAATTGGTCTGTACATTTGGGAGAACTTCCGGTGTACCTGACTTCTATAACTGCTAATCCACGTGACATGTTATTTATCTGATTGCGGACAACTCTACGTTAGATATTTAATAGGATCGTAGTTGTAGCTCATTAGGATATAGGAAATCTGCGGGAGTAATGTGGAACCCTAATTAATGTAACGGAAAAACCGTAAAATGCCCTATTACTCGGTATAGTGCTGGAAACACCCATTGGTGGAGTACAAACGTATGGAAGCCGCGGAACGGTCGTAGGTACAATACTTTGCATTGATTATGTTTCTATCCTTTCCAGATTAGTCATCACATCTAGTAGCCTTACCCTTGACTATTCATCAAATAACATTTAACGAAATCATAGTAAACACTCGCTTATCCTCTGTTGACCGAGTCTCCGTACAAACCTTTTTAGTTCTATTTTCTTTATTTAATTAGTATTTAGTTATAAAAAAAAACCAACCCTATCCAAAAGCTTTTAAAAACCCTAGCTGAATCTCCAAAGATAATAAAACTTCCTAGACTCCCATGCCCGTTGTAGTTTGAAGAACGACACATGAGTCATACATACCACTTGCTGCCCTTTTAGGTCTGTTAGTAGTATACAACTTAGGATTCCCCTGCTCTACAAATTTAAAACTCACTGCTCGCCGCTTCTATTGCTGTTGGATCAACGACCGGAATCAAATCCGTCCAACCAATAGAGCCACGACAGTCAGCTATAAAGCTGGTGAGTTCATAGGATTGTTAGTTGAAAACATAAAGTATAAAACCTTGTATGTTTCGAAAAGTGGTTCAAAATCTACGATTTTGATATGTATTGTATTAAGGTTGTAACACCAATGTGTATACGTCTATTGAGGTATCTCATACCTAAGTGGTTTAGTAGTGTACCTAAGTACATAAATATTGAGGCACTCCGTGCCTGGATACCTATCAGGTATTAAATAAATCTATCAACGTGAGGCAATACATGCCTAAGTGTAAACCATGTGATTGTATGACCGCGTCATATGTCAACAAGAAATTGTAGTTCCGCAGAACTATGATTGAATATCTAGTGTATTGCATCCAGCAACAGTTAATTGTAGACCCGCAGATCTATGATTGAAAATGTTTAGTGTGTCCGTTTGACCAGTTAGTGTAAGCTAACCCGGACATGTTTGAAAATGTTTTATGTGCCCGTTTACCCAGTTAGTGTAAGCTAACCCGGACATGTTTGAAAATGTTTTGTGTGTCCGTTTACCCCGTTAGTGTAAACTAACCCGGACATGATTGAGCTAACGGCCTCGCGTGATAACCTCACCGATTCGTTATCTTATTGCGGATCACGAGCATAAGTTCGCCCATCCGTGAATGTGTGTGGATCACGAGCATAAGCCCGCCCATCCGTCGATTTGTATTGTACTTGTGCCCACTGCAATACCGTGACTTCGTTTTGTGCCCATTTTACTGTGGCATCGTTTGGTGCCCACTGCAATACCGTGGCATCGTTTTGAATTGCTCACAAGCAAAGTTTGTAATTGAGCCAGCAGTACTACGACATGCCTGACTTGATTGATTGAGCCGACCGTACCACGACGAGTCCGACTTGAGGAGTTGTGTTTGTATGATTGTATGCATACTAATATACATAAGTAATATTGAAGATAGCACCAAGTGCTCAAGATGATATACGATCATGTAGATATATATATATATATATATATATATATATATATATATATATATATATATATATATATATATATATATAGGGTTGGGTTCTGGTGAGAACAAGGGGATTCCGTGAGAACGGTGAAAACACATCTTAGCCATCCATTTTTTGATCAAAAATCCTGATTTTGGAGGTGGCAATTTTGTAAATACTTTGAAGTTTGATTTTGGAAGGTTCACATCACCTTTGCTCATGTGAAACTTTTTTTTTTAGCTTCACATCATTTTGCTCATGTGAAGATTTTTTTTTTTTAAGCTTCACATCATTTTGCTCATGTGAATCTTTTTATTTTATTTAGCTTCACATCATTTTGCTCCTGTGAAGCTTTTTTTTTTTAGCTTCACATCATTTTGCTCACGTGAAACTTCTTTTTTTTTAGCTTCACATCATTTTGGTGAGGTTAAGTTTAATATATATTTTTTTTAACATAAGGTTACGATGCTATGAATTTTTATTTTTATAGATTCACATAGTTTTAATGAGATTAAGTAAATATTTTTTTGTTAACATTAGTTTTTGAAAAGATTAATTTTTATACTTATCAATTCACTACTTCAAATATGTTGATTAACAAAAATTAAATAAAACTTCACCATGTTAAAACTATTGTGAAGCAAAAAAATTAAACTTCACATAGCAATCCTTATGTGAACCCTTCAAAATCAAAATTCAAAGTATTTACAAAAATGCCACCTCCAAAATCAGATTTTTTGATCAAAAAATGGATGGCTAAGATGTGTTCTCACCGTTCTCACGGAATCTCCTTATTCTCACAGGATCCCAAGTCTATATATATATATATATATATATATATATATATATATATATATATATATATATATATATATATGTTGAATCAGCAAACAAATGTAACAATCATGCCACGCATGAAGATAATTGTTTGTATCTAAATATGTATAACAAATATTTAGATATAAGTAGCCCATTGAACCTAGGTATGAATACTCGTCACCTGGTTAAGTTGTATTAGTATAAGGAATCTATACTAACGTATGATACTATTGTATACTCCTAGCCTAAAGCCTAGCAAGTATATTGGAGTCTCGGGAAAATGTTCACTTAAGTACAATTTCCATTCTAATGATCGTGGAGTGTGTCGACAGTTTTAGCTCCTAAAAGGGAAACTAATCCTGTAAAAGTATAATCGTTGTCATGTGGGTAGAACTAACCAGTTCTAGTATATGTGATAATATTGTCCCGCGACAATATGGTCGTTGGATAGTGGTAACTAGTCAAGTTATGTATTAGTAATTGTTTTTCAACAATCTAACAATGTACGATTTGTAACCTATCTAGGTTAAGTATTGATATTGTTCCAAAACAATATGATGGGTGTAATTCCTAAGTATTACGCATTTGTATTACATAACAGTAATATAAGTAAGTGTGAATTATAAAAGTTTATTAATATAATTCGAAAACAGTTGTTGTGCATGTGTTTCACCCCGAAAACAGTAAAACAGTTGAAAGAGTGGGGCTATGAAACTCACCTGTGAGTTGTCAGCGATCCTACGTTACGTGTGTTGTCTGGATGATAACCTCCTAGTGTCCTAAACACGTGAGGTTATATAAGTACGAGATCAAATAATCTGACCAAGTAAGTCGTTCGAATGTTTGTTTGTCGCTTGGTTTTAAAGACCGTGTACGGGGGTCCGGGGGCAGCGCCCCTGATAGCGGGGTCCAAGGGGTGGCAACCCCTGGCGGGGTCCAAGGGGCAGAGCCCCTGGTTGGGGTCGAGCTGCAAAGTCAGCTTGGAAAATTTTTATTCCTACTACATTGCTTTAGTACAAACGCCTCTGAAATCCAGATTCGGAGTAAAATCAAGTGGTAAAATACTTAGTGAAATCATATCTTTTTAAGGGTCTGTGGTCTGCGACATTAGGTGTGACATAGAGACTGACGTCGCTTAGTGCGACGTTCGCAATTTAATGCGACATTGTGTGTGGTGTCGCAATGTGCGACGTTGTTAAATGTTGCGACATAGGGCCTTGTGTCGCATTGTGCGACGTTCAAATTTCACTGCGACATTACCGTTTATGTCGCATCATGCGACATCATTAGGTTTTGCGACATTGAGCTGCGACGTTGGCTGTGACATTGACAATGTCGCAACACTGTCTTTGGTCCCTGCGACATCAGGACCTGTTCGACGATTTCAAGATCCAAAACGAGTTTTGGTTTGATTTTTGGGTGTTTTGATGTTATAGAAAGCTACTAACATGTATTTCTAAGTAATCTAAACAATTTCTTGTGAAAGAAACGATTTCTAGAGAGAGAGAAAGAGATGGAGAGGATGGAGATGATGATGATGATGATGATGATGATAATGGTCCGGTGTTGCTGCTGATCCCGATCTTCTTGTTGTTGTTAACGATTTGTTGTTGTTATTATTATTGTTTTTGGTTTTTGGTTGCTGAAGCAAATCGAGAGAGAGAGAGAGATGAGGTGGGTTTAATGAGAAGGAAATGAGAAAAAGAAAATGAGGAAGGGAGGGAGGCCGACCAAAAGAAAAAGGGAGGGGGTTTTCCTCACTTCGTCCCCAATTCGCGGTATAAAATACCCGTATTTTTGTATCCGAAGGTAAAATAAATTTAATATTTTAATTTCAAAATTTTGTTTATGCTTTTCGTAAATATTTTAAATAAGAATAAAAATATTTCGCTTGAGTTACAAATATGTAACTTGGTTATAATTGTTTATAGAAATACAATTATTCAAAGTTTAAATTTGGCGCGAAAATTGACTTTTTGACCGGGTGTTACATGTGGCCTGTCACATGTTCCCTCAGGTGCTGCAAGGCAGCGCTCGCGGATGGTTTGAAAAATTGCCGGCGGGTAGCCTTGTCAGCTATGCCGACCTCAGGTTCAAATTCTTGCAACAGTACCACAACCTGAAGCAACACACTCTCGCCCATCTCGACGTTTTCGAGATCAAACAAGGGAGTCGTGAGTCGCTTAACGAGTTCATCACTCGCTTCACAACGGAGTGCCAGAAAATCAGTGAGTTTCCCCCAAGTCAACAGATCGCCGGTTTCATCTACGGCATCGACAAGGATCGCTATCCCACACTTTACTATCGGCTGAAGAGAAAGTTGCCAACTGTATATTCCGAGGCCGTCGCTATGGCTCGGGATTACTTGTGATCCGGGGAAGACACCGACTTACATAAGGCACCGGCCCGAGAGTCACATCGGGTCGAGCATGACCGATCTCATGGACGCCAGCACGAGGGTGGATCCGGCTCCAGCCGACGTGACAACCAGCGAAGAGACTTCCGTCATGACACCCGGCATGACAATCGCCGCGGTGACCATCGTGAGGCAGCCCGTCGCCAGCCGTATGACAAGAACTCTCTGCTGACTTCGCTCACCAAGTCGTCAAAAGAAATACTGCTTACTGAAATAGCGGTGCGGAGTGCGTTTAACCCTCCGGCCCCAATGGAGCACCTTGACGTTCCCAAGAATGGCAAGTATTACGACTTTCATGAAGAATACGGTCACGACACTGATGACTGTAGACAGCTGAAGAAAGAAATCAAGGCATCCATCCTGGCCGGCAAGCTCAATCATTTGCTGCCTGGAAAGAAGTATAAAAAGGCAGACGGCGCAAAAACCGATGGCTTGTAGAAGAAAGACGACCCCAGGGACCCCCCCGACGCTGTCATTCATATGATACGTTCAGTCGGCGCGGGCTCAAAAAGAAAAGCTGACTCATTACAAGACTGGCAGTTGGTCCTAATATCATTCCCACCTCCGCGGAGTCCTGCTCTCCCGGAACCCGTTATCATCTCAGCACGCATCGGAAACTATCAGGTCTCCAGGGTGTACACCGACACGGGCAGTGCCGTTGAGGTCATGTACGAGCACTGTTTCCTGAAGTTGCCACCACACATACAGGAGAAGCTACAAGAGCCCTTGTCCCCACTGTCCAGCTACACCAATGACACCAAATGGCCTATCGGCAGGCTCATTCTAGATGTCACTCTAGGCGATCACCCGTGCTATAGGACCGCCGAACTAGAATTTGTTAACGTGCACGCCCCATCACGATTTAATGTGCTTCTGGGCCTTACCGCTCTCCACAAGTTCGGGGCCATCACATCCACAGTACATGGGTTAATGAAATTCCCAACCCCTGCTGGCATCGCCACATTGCAGACTACGGGCACGGCCGTGCCCATATGCGCCCAAGTCTCCAAGACTGCTCCGGGACCATTCACCATGACCAATGATGAGTTGGTAGCTGTCAACCCTAGATTCCCAGAGCAGAAAGTCCGAGTCGGCTTAGCCCTGAGCCCGCTGACGAGATTAAAACTGTGCGAGATCCTCGCAGGTAATACGGACGTCTTCGCTTGGCAGGACTCTGAAATGACCGGCGTACCGCAGTCAATCGCAGAGCATATATTGAACGTAAATACCAATCTCACACCGGTCAGACAGAAAAAGCACGGCGTGGCCCCTGACCGAAGCCGATTCATTTGTGAAGAAGTCCACAAGCTTGTACACGTAGACATTATGCGGGAAGTCCAATACCAGACGTGGGTCGCCAACCCCGTCCTGGTAAAGAAATCCGATGGCTCATGGCGGATGTGCGTAGACTTCAAAGAAATTAACAAGGCATGTCCAAAGGACAACTACCCGCTCTCCGAGATCGACTGGAAAGTTGAGTCTCTGTCCGGGTTCAGGTTCAAGTGTTTTCTAGATGCCTACAAGGGATACCATCAGATATTAATGGCAAAAGATGACGAGGAAAAAACCGCATTCCACACTGACCAGGGCATTTTCTCCTACACCAAAATGCCATTCGGTCTCAAGAATGCCGGCGAAACATATTAGCGCGTCGTTTTCAAATCACAGATCGGCCGCAATCTAGAGGCATACATTGACGATATTGTCATCAAAAGCAACGTTGAATCTCAACTACTTACGGACATTCTGGAAACCTTTGCTTCGCTGCGGAAAATCAATATGAAGCTCAATCCAGCCAAGTGTTCGCTCGGCATGGAAGAAGGAAAATTCCTTGGTCACATGGTGACTCCGAGAGGTATAAAAGCCAACCCGAAGAAAATACAGGCAATCGCTGACATGGTATCCCCACAGAACAAAAAAGACGTGCATAGTCTAAATGGAAAGCTAGCGGCTCTGGCCCATTTCCTGTCCAAGGCCGCTGAGCGATCATTCCCATTTTTTAACACACTCAAATGCTGCATAAATAGAAAGGATTTCTCCTGGACGCCGGAGGCAGAGCTGGCGTTCCAGGACATGAAAACATTCCTGACAGAATTGCCAACTCTCACAGCTCCCATCCCTGGCGAAACACTTATTCTGTACCTGGCGGCTTCACATAACGCCGTCAGCTCCGTACTCATCGCAATGCGTGACAAAACTCAGATGCCGGTATACTTTGTCAGTCGCGCCTTGCTGCCAGGAGAGCTGAATTATTCACTAATTGAGAAGTTAGTCCTTGCGCTCGTACACTCGGCACGGCGACTCCGCCGGTATTTTCAGGGTCATCCCATCACGGTCCTCACAGACCAGCCTATCAAGCAAGTACTTTCAAAGCCAAAAATTTCGGGCCGGCTCGCGAAGTGGGCCATCGAGCTTGGCGAGCACGAGATCACATTCTGTCCGCGGAGTGCGGTCAAAGGTCAGATTTTGGCCGACTTCCTCGCCGAACTTCTGGGGGGAGTAGAGGGTAGGTGCACATCGGATACTCCTACCCGTGAAAAACCGGTCGTGTGGGAACTGTTCACTGATGGGGCCTCTAGTTCTGAGGGCGCCGGTGCCGGACTCATACTCATAAGCCCCGAGGGGGAAGAGCACACTTATGCTCTTCGTTTTGGTTTTCCCGCTTCCAATAACGAAGCTGAATACGAGGCACTGCTATCCGTTATTCGGATCGCGGCGGAAATGGGGATTAAAGACCTCCGAGCGTACGTTGACTCACAATTGGTAGCTAACCAGTTCAACGGTGCCTTCGAGGCAAAGGACCCAGCAATGAAACAGTATTTAATGCTCACTCAGAACATGGCAAAGCAATTTAAGTCATTCGAAATCGAGCAGATACCAAGGAACAAGAACAAGAAAGCTGACGCACTGAGCAAGCAGGCATCCCTCACATTTGCCCATCTCACCAAGAAAGTTTTGGTCGAGGTCCTGGGGCAAAAGTCTATTGATCCCGCCAATACTGTTGCTCAAGTTGTAGAAGTGGGAGACAACTGGATAACCCCAATCATGTCTTACATTCGATCCGGCGTCCTTCCACAGGATCCAAGCGAGGCAAGAAAAATTCGAATGAAAGCCCCAATGTATTTTATTGAAAAAGGCAAACTCATGGAAAAATCTTACCTGGGGCCGAACCTGAGATGCCTGGGTCCTAAGCAATCTGAAAATGTCATTCGCGAAGTGCACGAAGGGTCGTGTGCCCTACACTCCGGCCACAAGACCGTGGAGGCAAAAATCATGCGCATGGGCTATTACTGGCCATCTATGTATAGGGACGCTGCGGAAATAACCAAGCACTGCACCTCTTGTCAAATCCATGCTCCCATAGCCAGGTCCCCAGGCACGACCTGATTCCGATCTCATCGGCATGGTCCTTCTTCAAATGGGGCATTGACATTGTGGGACCTTTCCCACCAGGCCCCGGAAACGTCATATTCCTGATCGTTACCATCGATTACTTCACAAAATGGGTTGAGGCAAAGCCGTTGGTTACCATCAGTGGAAAGCAAGTTCGTAACTTCGTATGGGACAACATTGTGTGCCGGTTCGGCATCCCTCATGAAATCATCACTGACAACGGGAAGCAGTTTGCACAGAACCCGTTTAAAGCCTAGTGTGAAGGACTCAACGTCAAGCAAATGTTGACCTCAGTTTACCACCCTCAGGCCAATGGCCAAGTTGAGGTCACAAACAGGGATTTAGTGGCCGGCATCAAAGCCAGGCTCTGGGATAGTCGTACCGGCTGGGTGGATGAGCTCCCCAACGTGCTATGGGCCCACCGTACCACACGTCCACACCTAAGGAAAGCACCGGCGAGACCCATTTCAGCCTTGCCTACGGTTGTGAGGCGGTCATCCCGGCAGAGGTCAGCGTCCCCAGCAAAAGAATCATCAACTTCACCGAAGACGGAAGTTTGAAAGCTCAGCAGCAGAACGCTCACATGTTACAAGAGCGCAGGGAAATGGCAGCTATCCGCCAAGCCGCAACCAAACAAAAAATGGCCCGCTACTATAACAAGCGCGTGCGCCCACTCTCCTTCCAAGTCGGAGACCTGGTCTGGCGTAACAACGAAGCCAGCAAGTCCGAAAATACAGGAAAACTTGGACAGCGCTGGGAGGGCCCGTACCGAGTGACAGAGGCAATCACAAATGGCTCTTATGTTCTGTCCACTCTGGATGGTAAGTCCGTGCCTCGTACTTGGCACGTGACCAATTTAAAGAAATGTTATATGTAATCAAACTTTGTAATAGCTCAGGCCGGACTGATCCCTCGCCTTCGTAGCACCTATCCTTATGAAATAAAAGTTTTGATTGCATATTATTCTTCTGTCTTGCAAATTTATTACCTCTATACATTATGTTATAGTTGAACATTGCAAAAAAGAAAAAAAACCCCGCCGTCAGGCGTCGTTGTTACGCGCTTGGCATATGACTTTCGTTGTCAGATAAGCCCAGGGCGTGCAACGAGCCTGCCCGCATAAGGGAATGCCTTCTAGCTTCCCGAAGGCAGAGGTCCCCCCGAGCTGACACTTACTGCCGGGGTATGGCCGAAACAAAATTGGTCGAGCCGAGGTGAACCTCCGCCACACACCAACTTATAAAGTAGTCTAGAAATCTACTAAGTCATGACAATAAATATAACACGTACGCAAACAACTAATCCGCACACATGCAATTACAAAACGAACGTTGCATTAACGAAAAAATATTTACAAGGATAGGAGATGCATGCCTCACAAATAAATCTATCAACCTATGACCGCATCTCCAAAATCTCATCCATAGACAATTCCATTTCCTTACCTATCCTTTGTATGAATGGGATGGAAACTGTCTTCAAGGCTTCACTAGCCCGCTGCGCCCGCTCAAAGCAGTCAGGATTGACTTTGCACGAAATAGCATCCGGAAGTGGGGTGGGGAGATCGGGAACATGCTCCGCAATGAGGTTTATCATTTGCAACACCTCCACCTCCGGGACAGCGGTCACAAACTCCTTGAACGGGGTCGTGGAGCTGTCCGATGCTAGGGCCAGCTTAACCAAGCCGGGGATACCTCTCTGGAGCCGTTCCAACTCATCTACCAGCTCAAAATTCCGGCTCTCAGAATCGTTCAAATCTTTGATATGCAGACTGCAGGCCGTCTCCAGCTCGGTAACCTCCTTCCTGGCAGCTGTCAAATCCGTGGTAAGGTCATCGAACCTGCACGCAAACACAAGTTTAGTGGCCAAGCTAAAATGAATGTTAATTAATGAGCAGTCGTCATCATACCTGCTCTGGATCTGCGTATCCTTGTCCACAAGCTCAACATTCTCCGCCTCCACTACCCTCACGCACTCCTGCAGCGGAGCAAGGGCTGCAACAGCCTCCACCATCTGAAGCCTCTCACCTTGCAGGTCGGCCTCAGCTTTCGTCTTTGCTTCATTGGCCAACCTAAGCCCCTCTTCCAGCTCTCGCTCCCGGCTCTTGAGGGCGATAACCTTCTCTTCTTGGCGTCTAACCACGCCGGCGCTCAATCGCAACTGCTCCGTCAGCGCCTCGGTACGCGTCTGCTCGTCACACTGAAGCGCAAAATCCCAAAAAAGACATGAGCAGGCGTGCCCTTTTGGCGTCAACGGCGGACAGCCGCGCCAATTTTTCTGAAACAGCCGGCGGGATCACATGCCCAGCAAAATCGCGCAATGACTGCGCATCCACCGCCAGATTATCCACCTTGAAGTCCCAGGCCGGGACGAACACATCAGCTCCGGAGCTGGACGGTCCGGTGGCCAGCACCTTCAAAATTCTCTCCGGAAGGAACGGCTCCGGCAGCATCGACCTGAGAATAGCCATTCTGTCAACCCTGGTTTAAATACCAAGTTAAAAATATACACACCAACGTATACACCAATAAAGATTGAAGGGTTACTTCATGCTGTCCGAGTGCGGGGGTGTAGGTGCCCTGGGGGGACTCGGCGGCATAGTCTAGATCGGCGATGGAAGACGCGGGCTATCCTCAAGCGTTAACGGCTCATCGACCCGTGAGCCCGCGCCCCCACTTGGTGCAACCGCCTCGGAAGAAGTGGCAGGATGCCCGTCTATCCATTTACAGCGGATCAACCCTCCATCCTTCTCCACCTCCTCATCCCGGAGAACAAGTTCACTTCTGATCTGCTGCGCGACGGAAGCGTACGGGTCCGCCTCAGCTAAACACAAGTAAAAGAGTTAGTACAAATTCAATACTTGTCTGCATGAAAAAAGCAGTGTCACGAACCATCATCGGGTAAAATGTAGCGCCCACCTGTGCTGGGCACGGACATGAAATTCTCCAAGTTAGCATCGGCGACCTCTTTCTTCTTCTTTGGGGCCAGCCCGATCCTTTTTTCCCCACGGCGGCACCCTTGCGCTTCAAGAGCGCCTGGCCACCCGACACTTCCACGTCGGAACCGGTCACCATAGGAACGGCGACGGAGACGCCAGGCTTGGCCACGATAACCGTTGCCCCGGTAACACCGACGCCACCTGCCGGGCAATCCTCAACCTCCCTCCTTATATACTTGAGGCAGTACAAGCTAGGCGCCTTCAAAACGGAGTTCAAATCCATGTTTACAGCAACGGAAACACAAAGGCGTTAGTTAATTGAGCATATTTATTAAAGTATTAATGCAAGCAAACCACCCCAGCCCATACCATGGCCGCTGTCCCTGATGACGGGTATCTGCCCCTCGAACGGCCAGAAAAAACTAATGCAGCCGATGACGAGCACGTACGTATGGTACTCTCGCATCTCCAGCTGGGCATTTTTGCAAGCAGCCAGCAGCCCCTCCTCCGCCCCCGTCAGCTTTGGTGTATGGCTTACGTTCTTGGGCCTCTCGTACTGCCACACTAACGTCTTCACAGAATCATTGGGGATGACGGCTTGATCGATGAAGAAGAAAGTGTCACGCTAGTCGTGCAAGGACGACTCCTGACTCCCAACAAAGTCATTCTTTTTGGCGAAGGTATACCACCCCGTGCCACTGGGAGTCAACTTGAAGGAGGCCTGAAATACTTTCACCAACGGCGTTAGGCCCAGCGACCTGAACCACATCTCAAAAATAGTAACCTTCTGGACGGCGAAGGGGTGCAACTGGCTAAATCCAACCTTGAAGTGCTTGCACACATTCAAGAAAAAGGGGGTCGGCGGCATGCGGAGATTGCCTTTCTCCATGCTCTTCTAGTATACGACCACCTTACCCTCTGGCGGCGCGCGTTGCTCAGTGGTAGGCGCCACAGGGTTATACCCCTCGAGGCACCTAAAACGCCTCAATATATCCGGAATCATATCCGGCGTCACCGAACTGGCCTCATGCACCACGTTCGGACCCCCTTGCTCGAACCGGCGCCCCCACCGTCGGCCACAGCCTCGTGTACCTCCACCACATCCTCAACAGTAGCCATGGTATATATTGAAGAAAAAAATAAAGGATGAAGGTACGAACAACGGACCTGGGTTTGTTGAAGATTGATCGGAAACTGAGTTGAGAAGCCGGAACTGTGGTCGGAATGTTTGAATATAGCCGGAATGCTCTCAGGATTTTTACTACGCGTAAAAAACAAATGGGGTCGAACTGTGCCTATTTATAGTAAAATCTGAATGGGCCGGGCCTCGTGGGCCTCATCGACTGCCCTACACGTGTCAGGAGATCTCACACTTTGAGAAGTTACCACCCGCTGGCCACGTTTTTACCCTTACACGTGTCGCCAGATCTCACGATCTGATGAGTGATCCGTTGCGTGATAGCCTGTACAGTGACGTCACGCTTCCACGCGGCTGCCTCCTGTCCCATCGCCGAACTCGAAACGACGCGCATTTAATGCGATTCAGTAGCATTTATTACATGGCGCCGTTTGAAAAAAACTTATCACCACGCTGCCACGACATTATTTAATTAAGTCCACCATCATATCCCCGGAACGGAATATAATAACGGACTGGGGGGACTTAATGATGTATATGCCATCACTGATCACTGAACGCTCCAAACGACCTGGTCCTGGATCCGTTCCGGTCCCGGATCACGGATGGCATCCGTGGTCAGTCCTTGTGGTCCGTGGCCTGGGAATCAGCATCTGACTAAAACACGAACCCGGACCCATTTCGTGTCCGGACCACGGACCTCATCACCGGCCGTAAGATGTTCTCATGCGGTTCTATTAATAGCTAGCCAATACCAGTACGGCAGGAAAGCGACGAAGGAGATCGTGCTCCTCATACAAAACCGACATTCTCTGACAAAGAGTACAACCTGTGGCCGTTATATTCAGGTACTATCAACATGGCTTGGCCATTAACCTGGTCGGCTCACCCGATTGGTCCACCTCAGCTTGTACACAGTAATTGTCATCTTCGCCCACGACCGGGCATCCACGTCAGCAGTAGACACAGAGAATGTCATCCTCGCCCACGACCAAACCCTCCACGTTGGTTTAGGGTTTGGGTATAAATACTAGTGTTTGGTCTCCATTTTAAACCAACACATCATAAAATCACAGAGCAATCCATAAATATTGCTCTTCCAGAATTAAGCTCTCACCACCCTCGATTGACTAAGTCTCGACTCTGGGTTTGCACGTTAATCGGAGTGTGACGAGCTTGATTCCTCATACATCATCATCATCATTGTACTTAAGTGTTTTTACGCTTGAACAACAGGTTAAAGTCTAGTTAAAATTAAAAGATTAGTTCTTGTTAATTATGTTGAACGATAGAAACCATGTGGGCTATAATGTATTATTGTTGACTATTTATAGAGTACAAATATGAAACTCTAGCTAAAACCCTAGCTAATGAACAAACCCACAAGTGGGTTTGGGAGAATTAAACTAACCTAAACATATTGTCTAATACTCCCCCATAGTCTGAATGGTAATCGCGAAAACTCGATAGTGGAGTATAGAGTAAAATTACCATTAATTTACATAAAATATAGAAACCCAAATACAAAAGTTAAAGTAGAGCATAAAAGGCATGCATGATGGCTATATTGCGACGACGTGAACTTTAAGCGAGGAGGCATAGTGATGGCAGCGGCAATGTGCGGTAGCAAGCAATTTTTTTTTAATTAAAATAGAAATAAGAAAATTGATGGTTTTGACTTTTGAAAGAAAAGCATGAAAAATAAGAGAAAGAATTAGGAGGATACTATAGAATGCTAAGACAAGTTATACATTATTTCCTAAAGATTCAGAAAGTAGATTGAGATTTGTGAATATTTTAATGAGATTTAGAAGAGAAATTGACAGAAGGAAAAAATGGCACCGTCATAGAGATAGAGATTTAAACAACCGAAATAGTTATTAATTTAAAGAGTACAAACAAGTCACTAATTTATACTTAATTAACATAATTGAGTTGCCAACACGTCAAGTGCGTGTTATTTTAACGACGATAATAATTAATATTCGTAGTAATTAAAAAATGAAAGATTACCAGGTCGTGTTTGTTAATAAGTTTGGTTCTTGTTAATTATGTTGTTGCTGAGCACAAATATAAAACCCTAACTAAAACCCTAATGAACCAAACCCACAACTAGGTTTGGGCGACTAAACTAACCTATACATATTGTCTAATAAATAATTATGTTTGTTATTGTGTGCATTGATACAAAAGGTCAAAGAACACATAAGTGAGTAGTGATTTTGATAAGTAAATATATAAAAACTTACCTAGTCTCACTACAACGTGAAAGACACACAGTAAATAGTTTGTTCTCTAGTTTTTTTTTCTTCGGGAAATAAAAGAGAAGTAACTTGAAGTAAATAGAAATAAATGTCGTTTCTACTTCGCTAAATATGAGATGATCGTGAACAAATCATTTCACCTTCTTTCGTTTTCCTCATATTCGAAAACATGACGCAACTCTTTCGATGTTATGTTATCTTATCGAAAAATTGGGACGACTTTAGCTATTTGATGTAAGCAAGATAAAAACGCGACACTTATGGGTTACAAAGTAGAAATCCAGATAACGCCATTATTCAATCCATTAGATGTAGGCCTAAAGCCCTAAAGCATAAAATGCTGTTGGCCTATAAGCGTCTGGGCCCGATTTACATTTGTTTGATGTGGGCCCGATTTCGTACTTTGTATTACTTTATGAACGACACTTTGAAGTCCAACAAGCAATCATTCTTTCGTAGTTGAACTTTCCAAGTCAGGTTGGCTTGTTTTATGGAATATGTTTGTTAGTTATGAGTTGTTTGACCATATATAAGTTTACCCTTTTGTTACCATTCCATTTTTCGACTAAAATGCTTGTGTTTTTTTTAGGATATTTGGTTTAAAAGTGTGCACCATTTGTTTTGTTTTTTTGTTTTGTTTTTGTTAAATGATTATGTTTGGGCTTTTGGGTCAGTTAGGGTGCGTTTAGTTACGAAAAACTCCCCCCTTTTCCAGAAAATTTCTCTAAGAAAATTAGAAAACGTGTTCAATTCAAGTTTTTTAAAAAACTTTTCAAAGAAAAGGAAAAATTCCATATTTCTTATTATAATAATTAAAAAGTGGAAAACTACTTTTTATGATTCTCTAAGTTTTTCTCTTGGAAAATGAAAACTTCATCTCTCACATACATTTGAGTGGCATTTTTCAAGTTTTCTTTGTTTTTTTAGAGAAGTAAAACACTCCCACTTCCTAGAAAAATAGGAAATGAAAAATGAAAACGCACCCTTAACTCCTTAAGATTGCGTTATGATCATGTTTCTTTTCCTATTATATCAAAAACAATGTTTAATTTGTTGGTGGTTACACATTTTTTTTTGCCCTAATAAGGGTGGATAAAAAATATATATTTTACATATTTAACCCTTAACTTTTACATATATACATAATCAGTCCATGTATTATAACTAACAACACGAATGAATTCGAGTAGTTTGCTGCACGGTATATTTTCCTTTTACTATAAATAAAAATATTAAAACTTTATTTTGTCACCTTTTTTTATTTTTATTTTTATTTTTTATGTCCAAGCATATTCTAATATGCTTAATTATGCCATAATGGGATTAATGGCATAGAAGTATGTGTTTACATTTTTGCTTTTTTTAGATAGACAAGTATTCACACACCTCAATATCATGAATATACACATTACACTACGAATATATACAATTGTCATATTCTTAGTACTTGAACCCTCAACTTCTTAGTGTAAAGGGTCACCACATACCAATAGCCCAATGACCCTTTAACATTTGGTGGTATGTAATTTTTTAAAGGTTATAATAATAATAATAATAATAATAATAATAATAATAATAATAATAATAATAATATAATAATAATAATAATAATAATAATAATAATAATAATAATAATAATAATAATAATAATAATAATAATAATAATAATAATAATAATAATAATAATTAATAAATTATTATTTTTATCTAATTCAACTTAATTACTCATTTAAATTGTATTTTGTTCTATTTCAATATCAACCCATCATGGAGCTGTTCATATATATTTGATGAAATTATGACACACTACTTCCACTTATATCTCACTATAAATTCAAACTAAATTGATGTTATTTTTCCTTTTAAATTATTTATCATCATCATTATTATTATTATTATTAATATAAATAAAGATTATTTCAATTTTAAAAATGAAATCCAGTAATTTTACGTATAATTTCTCAGCTCAAAATTTTATAGTGGGACCAATTATAATTAATTTTACGTAATGTGAAATAAACTTTTAGTTTTGAATTGAAAAAGACAAATGCTATGTGAAATTTATATTTAACTTGTTATGTATAATATATATATATATATATATATATATATATATATATATATATATATATATATATATATATATATATATATATATATATATATATATACTTATGATGATGATGATATATCGAGAGTAATGTTTATGGATATTGGATAGTGCATGTATTTACATAGTTAGCTTCAGAGCCGGAGCTAGAAATCTACATGGAGGGGGAAAAGAAGAATTATTTTGTATTTCTTTATAGTTTTGAGGGGACAAAATTCTATAATTATCATAAATACCTTAACAAAATTAATTTTTTAAATTTTTGTGGGGGCCATTGTCCCCGCTGCCCCTATTCTAGCTCTGCCCCTGGCTCGCTTTCATAATTACATTAACATCGTACAATATAACCTTTCAATGTATAATTATGATATGTTTATCAAGAAAATACCCGTAGTATATCACCGCCCAATATTTATATATCATGTATGCATATCGATCGATTTTTAAAAGGATCTTTAACAATGAGTGTCTATCACGTGTTGACGTGATAGACTATTTAAAAAAATGAATGTGTTATCTTTCGTGATTACAATATTTTGATGCCTAAAAAGAAAAACATACAAGTTTTTTTACATGCGTTTATCATATTTCATTTGTAAATTATCCACGTTGTATCGTTTTTATTAATATAATCAAAACGAGAGATGATTTTTACAAGGAATATTTTACTTATTACAACGAAATAAAAGATTCCTTATTAATATTAAAGTACATTTTTTCCATTTTAACAAGTAAAAAATTACTTGTAAAAATTACTTTCCAGTTAAAATAATTAACCAACAGATCGAGATGATTACATTCGCAATGATGAGTTAATAATTAGTGGTGCGCGTGCTTTGCAAGCATAAATTATACTCCTCCGTAGTAAGATAAGATATTTCGTTGATTTTCTGGTCATGCAATTATTATACTAATCATATTTTCCCACTCGTGTCCCTTGACAACAATTTATAATAATGTGCATCCATTTTGGTTTTCTTCCGAGGGTCGTTTGCTGTGTTTAGTTGATGGAAAATTTTCCTAAATTTTTCACTTCTAATTTTCTAAGAACCGGAAAGTGTTTTTATTTTCTAGAGAAGTGTTCAAAATTTGAAAAATATGTTCAAATGTTATTGCATTTCAATTCTGGAAAAACTAGTTGAGCTTAAAAGGTTTAGGAAAATTGAAGGGAGTATAAAGGAAAAAAGTGGATAAGTGAAAATCCTTGTTTTCCGTCTTCGAGTTATAACATGGAAAAGTGATTTTTTCATTTTCTTGAAAATATCCATTTTGAACGCGTTTTCTAATTTTCCAATTTTCTTAGAAAAATTTTCTGAAAAATTACCACTTTTTTCTTCAGCTAATAATTTTCTTCAAAAATGCATATAAAAAGTATTATCCAAATACATATGTATAATCTAATAATTTATTTACATTTTGACATATGATCATCAAAGCTACTACCGGATATTTACTCGATCGATCAAAACTTCTACGCAATATGAATGATATAAATGGATAAATACGTGATATGAATAATCAGCTGATCGAATGGGACATTATTTTTTATTTTATTTTTGTGTGTATATCAGTACCTTTTATATGCTGACAGCATTCACATTTTCGATTGTAATAATGACGATTAAAGATAACTTTGTGTTATTGTTAGCTTCAATCGCATAATAATGACTATACCTTTACTATTACTTTACTATTAGTATTAGAAGAAGATAATTTGGGTTCTAGTGTTTAAAGATTTGATTTATAACTTGAAAGTGGAAGTACAATTACTAAAGAAATAAAGAAGTGGAAGTACAACTAAAACAATAACCACGCGTGATATGGTTGGGTTGTATTGTCCAGACCCTGTCACTCCCCCTCTCTTGCTTACATGTCATTCTCCCTCCACGTCACCCCACTTCCCTACTCTCTTCATCCCCAATTTTCTTGCAAAAACTACGTTCACCGACAACGTTGATTGGTCTATATGCTCCCCTCATTTTATTTTATTTTCTTTTTATTACTACTATATTTTGCTTATTTAATGAAAGTGTTACTACTCGTTTAAAATGTCTACTTTAACTATGCACACAGTTTTAGAAATGTCTAGTAACTACACTCTTCACCAATTAAATACCATTTCTACACACTAAAGTATCTTTTTGATTGGTTATAAATGTGTCTGATATCATGCATGTATAGTTCTCAACAAACTCTAAAAGTTATAAAGTGTTACATATGTTCTAAAAATTGTTTTTACATATTTCAGGAGCAGTTAGGCTGGTGACATATTAGTATTTGTTATACCAACCACTTAGTATAAGCCCATTCTTGCCACTGCGTCCATTCTAACTTCATTACACTTGGTCATTAGATCCCGTAAAGGGCGTTGCCTCTAGAACACCACAAGGGGCGTAACCCGCTTGATCATCCTTGATATTTTGAATGAGTCGGATATATACTAATTTAGTAGAGTATGTACTCTGCATCATCTAACTACGTGTCCACTAATCCATTATTACTTTAGAATATACAAACCAAAAGAACCTTACAAAAAAAAATGCCCTTAATCGAATGATGAATGAATTTTTTTTATTTTTTTTTGAGGATTTGCGCCTCTCTTTTAGTAACATGAACGATGATTTGTTTTAAACTTTACTTTTTAAATGGACAAAATTCCGTTATGTAGAAAAAATAGCTAGTACAAAGAATATAAGTAAGTCGATCATAATTGAGTAATAACCGAGGCTTTGGTCTAGCGATACGTAAAAAGACCTCTAATCTAAAGGTTGTAGGTCTAAACCACGTCGGCAATTTGTATATAATAGCATCTGGTTGCAAATAATATGTGTGAGATAGATTGACGTAGGTTTGCCTTCTAAAAATTTAAAATTATGGAAGCTAGCCTGCACAAATATTTGTATGTTGTACTAAATGCCAAATGGTCTTCGGTATAATATAATGGTATGTGAGAAATCTATCAATAATACTATTGTGAGTTCAAGACTCATCGGAGACGGTTTGTATATACTGGACTAGATAGATTGCAGATTTGCAGGGACGCATTTCCAAAGAAATTTACCCGCTTATTGTGGTTGCTTTGGAGCATAGAAACGACACCTCCTTCAAGGCCACTAAACTGATAATTGATATCCTTGGAGATATGATGAGTGATGACATCACATATTTGTATTGGTTTTCTGGATTTCGAGTAGAGGTCACAATGTTAAAAGTAAATTGTATTGAATCAACTTGCGATATATCCGAGTTATTATTGTCTTTAATATTCGACAGATATATATATATATATATATATATATATATATATATATATATATATATATATATATATATATATAGTAACGGGATCAAAAAAGAAGAAAAATTAGGTGGAGAAGAGGGAGAAATCAATATGATTCAGTATTTTTATACTATGATTCATTTTTTTATTATAATAATTAAAGTTTTAAAAAGTTGAATCATAGTAACAAAAATACTGAATCATATTGCTTCTCCCTCTTCTCCACCTAAATTTCCTTCTCCCTTGATCCTAATCCTATATATATATATATATATATATATATATATATATATATATATATATATGGGAGGTTCAAATGAGAACCACTTTAAAGTTGAGAACTGTGAGAACCACAACTAATATGTGTTTGTTCACATGTGATTAACTTCAATCATATGTGAACATTGATATACGTTTAATTGAAAAAGAAAAAAGTAAAAAAAAATCATAAATTTACGTCTTAAAACGCATTTTAACCGATTTGTTCACATTATCGTTCACATGTGAACATGTATTTGTTTTTTTGCGTTTTTCGATATGATTTTAAGATTTTTTTTGACTTTTTTCTTTTTCAATTAAAAGTACATCAATGTTCACATATGATTGAGGTTAATCACATGTGAACAAACATGTATTCGTTGTGGTTCTCACAGTTCTCAACTTTAAAGTGGTTCTCATTTGAACCTTCCCCATATATATATATATATATATATATATATATATATATATATATATATATATATATATATATATAATAAGATGCAAGCTAAGTCACGTTTCAATAAAAAACAGTTATTAACTTCTTATCAATTTGGCGATATAAAGTAAGATGGTTTTAAGATTTCGCAACGATTTTGAGTATCATTATTTTCCTTTAATGGGTTTGGTATCAATCACACGAAAGCGTATTCCTAAAAGGTGAAACTAGTGTAAGATCACAATATTATCTCGATCTTACGGTATTAGAGCACGAGAGGTGGTGTAAATGTATTTACAGTGTTTCTCATAATGAGAATGAGAATGAGAATGAGAATACTGATGCTCAAAAAGTGGAGAGTGGAGGATATTAGGTTTATAGTGTTCTTGAAACTTATTTTTGATTTTTTATATGAATGTGCAGAATGCCCTAGGAGAATGGCAAAACGCTGTCCAACAGTGTTCTCGAGCAAAAATGGCGACAAAATGGTACTCACTCCGTATATATGCTCTTAGCTAGCTAGGCTATATATTACTGAAAGATTATATGCTTAATATTAACATAAATAAATATCAAATCCAACTTCACATGAACACCGCAGGGTCACACCGATGAGCACAACCGAACAAGTAGTGTGATACTATAAAAGGATATTTGATATCATTCATTTAGTTGAAATGAATTAGTTGGTCGAACACAATTAGAATATTTATTAATATAAATAATTGGTGTAATTATTTATTTAATAAAATGATTTATTTATAATTAGTTTTGTAAATAAATTAACTAGTTTAATTATTATTAAACTATGATGTTCTAATTGTAAATGTAATAGTTTGGGATTAGTTTAATAATGAGAAAATTGCCCGTTTCGTCCATGTGTTTGTCCAAAAAATCACAATCAGTCCCTTATTATGAGAAATGTCACCAGATATCCCTATATTTGCAATTTTCGCTCATCAATCGTCCCATCTAACAAACTTCGTTGGATTTCCCCGTTAAGTCATGCGAAATGACTAAAATACCCTTCTTCTTCCTCAAAATACCCACTACCTACCTCACTTTTCGAAAAAGAACCCGTCGATTTTTACAAGCGATCGGCCGAACCAAAATCGACCAAATCAAAATCGGCTGAAGAATCAATTTGAAAGCATCAGATCAAATCAAAACAAATATATCTCACTGCCTAAACTTATCTCGTTAAACAATGACATGACTATTCATCGTCACCATTAAATAGACCCAAAAATCAAAGATTTCAACACATCTGCAATCGAGACTTGATGGTTGTGGTACTACCCACTGATCTTTTGTGTTTTGTTACCCACTAATCTTTTATTTTCTTTGGATAAGAGTCATCCAGATCAATTTATTTTCCAAATGCGTAGGAGAACACCGTTACCTCTCCGGCTTTGGTTTTCTAATCGATTTTGCACCAAATCCTGTTCCAATCAAATCAGATCTGGAAATAAAGGTTATAGATCAAACTCCAAAAAATCTGAATAAACCTTTAGGCGATGGCGGGGATGGTTCTAACACCGGAGACGTCCGGCGAATGCATCAGATGAATGCCGGAGGAGATGACCAACAAACACACCAACAGATTCTCCAACTTCATGGTTTTGACGGTGGCTGTGGGTGTTCACGTACACTGGTGTATAGGTGGTCTTGGACGTTTTTAACAGCCCCTTTTTAGCATAATCATATAACGTGTTAAGATTAACAGTAGATTCACGAGTCAAGCAAAAACGATCGGGAAGGAGGGGTTCGCCGGAAATTGCCAAACTAGATTGAGTAAGAACAAGGATAATCGTAATTTTAGCAACGAATTACAGGGGAATTCATGGCCAGAAAATGGCGATGACGGTTACGTTGGCTGATTTATCATCCGAAGTTTCAGACAGAAGTTGCGCGATTATGTAAGCCGGGAAAATGGCCAGGTTTGTGACAAATTCGCGTGGTTTTTGGGGTATGGGAGGTGGTGAATAATGGCGGTTTAGGCGGTGATGATTTTAGTGGCAGTAGATGGTGGCGATTCAATGGATGACGGCTGGTGGCGGTTTTGGTGGTGGTGGTGGTGGATGTTGCCAATTTAATGAACGGTGGTGATTTAATGGCAGGTGTCAGATTAGGTAGTGATGGGTGCGGTGAATGAGTGAATGAGATAACCAGTTAATATTATATACAAACATACAAAATAAAGAAGGGCATTTTAGTCATTTTGCATGACTTAACGGGGGAAAACTAACGAAGTTTGTTAGATGGGACGATTGATGAGCGAAAATAGCAAATACAGGGATGCCTGGTGACATTTCTCATAATAAGGGACTGAATGTGATTTTTAGGACAAACACAGGGATGGAACGAGCAATTTTCTCTTTAATAAAGTATTAAACTAAAGGGTTTATAGTGTAATTAGTAGCTTGGAGAATAAGCTGACTACAACTATAAATAGAGGGTTAGGGGTTTCATTGGTATGTTGCTCAATACCCTAACACTCTCCTCCCTCTCCCTCTTTTGATTGTCGACCGACCCCAAGGAGCCCAAGCCGAAATTCGGCCAACCCCTATTGGGGTTTGCGAGTTCGCGATTTGATCGTGTTCTTGGTTTGGGCGTTGAGTACACACTTAGGATACTAGCGTCCTTTCAACCGTGAATCAAAGGTGGATACCTAACGTATCCGAGTAGTAGCCGAATTCAAGAAGGAAGATCAAGATAAGTCCGCTCGTACTTTGGCAATGAGTAGAAGATTGAAGATCTTGCCGAGCACCCGATGTAAGTTTATATTTAATTAAGTGTAATTAAATTGCATACATGTTTTATTATTGAAAATTATGATCTTGGCTTTGATTTAATATGATTAAATATTTTATAACGCTTCCGCACATATAATTGTATTAATTGTTAATAAAGATTAAATTTTGTAACGTACAATTCTATTAAAAACCCTTCGGTGGTATCAGAGCAATATAATTTTCTAATAAAACTGTAGTTATGTTTCTTGTATATATGCTTCTTTTATTAAGTTTTAATTTGCTCATCTCTTCTTCTACTTTTCTTGTAATCGGTTTATATCATGTAATATGTTAAATATTTAAACAAAGCGTATAAGTTGGTTATTCGCGATTGATCCGAAATAGGTATGATTTGGTTGTACTAAAATTGCTCCAAGGTTTATGTGAAGCCTTGTTTTGATCGATTTTAGTATATGGTGTTTAACACCATAACCAAAGTCATATATAGTTTTGTTGATTAATAGTTTAAATCGTTTAACCCGAAAACTAACGGTTAAAAATCTTCTTGTTTTAAGTTAATATTGATTATGTTATTTTGACTTATGCGAAATCGATTTTAGGGTTTTTCCAAACCCCTAGGAAAATCATTTTTGGCAAAAGTATAAGGTATTTGATATCCTAACTAAATATGACACAAATTGGTATTAACTTGGCGAGCAAGAAATCAATACAAGGGTTTGAATAAAACCTTGTGTTGGCCGATTTTGTTAGGGTTCCAAAAACCCAAGAAAATCAATTTTTAATCCATTGATGTGATCAGCTAGGGTTTATGAAACTCTAGGTATAAGTTGATTCTTGCAAAGGTATAAGACCTTTAGCAAAAGTCGATTTAGGGTTCTAACCAAACCCATGGATTAGTCGATCTTTGGCTAGGATCTTTTGATCTTTTAGCAAAATCAAGGTTAGGGTTATTATACCTAAAGATATTGATTTTTGGAATAATACAAGAATTGTTAAAAGAATTGAGATAAGGTCCATAAAACATAGGACTAATCAAAAATCTAGGGTTTGTAAAACTTTATATAACTTGGATGTTTTGGTTAGTAAAATTATACAAATTAGGTTTTATGTGAAAACCTAGTTTTGTATAAATTAATATTTTAAGTAAACCTAATTAAAACCAATGTCACTAAAACGAGTTAGTATTTTTGAAATCACTAAGGTAACTTTTTAAAAGGTTTAAATAAGATTGACATGTTTTTTGATTAAAATTGTTTAAAAGGTTTGTTTAAAAAAAATATAATTTTCGGTCAAACATGTTAATTCTATTTAAAGGTTGAGTCAAAGAAGCAACAAGTCAAGAAACTAATTGATAGATAATTGTTAGTTTATAATTCAATAGAATTGTAAATGGACAATTATTAATTGTTGTATTTGATACAAAGATAATGTACATATAATGGAACTCGTAGTTTGTATGTCTTAAATAGGTGCGTTTATTAGATAATGCATGTGTCCAATTAAACGCCCTAAGCAAACTATAGTTTAAGTTTCCATTATGGTTTTATAATTTGGATTATAATTGTTGCATGCGTTGTGACCATAGCCGAGCCAAGTTTGTCCCTTAGGTTCGTAATGGCTCACGGAAATCAAACTTAGATTATGGCGAGGCTATGTCACTATATTTTATATGTTTTGTTTTATGTCTATGCATGTCTAATTATTTGAATGATTGGTGAATTGTTAGAATCAATTATTAGGACATAAATAAAACATTAGGTAATATGTATTATCGAGTGAACGCATTTATGAAATGTTGATTCCTCTATGATGAACATATTATTAAAGACTTAATAAAACACTTGTTTTTAATAAGAGATAAAAAAACTAGGAAATGGTTTAAACTTGATGATTTCCTAAGGGTCGTGTTTTATTGAAACTTTTGTATATAAACTCATGCATAGTTTAATTTTTTTAAATTAGTTTAATAAAATACCGAAGTAGGTTTAATTAGAGAATTAAGACCTAAAACCCTATTTAATTTAGACCGTAAGCACCCTCCATTTGTGGACATTCATACCGAAGTTGACTCCGTGTCCTTTGCCGCCTCCGCAGGTGGGCATGGTGCATTTCGATTAGGTTGAAGTGAAAGGGCCGTGATATCCACTTGAGAAGATGGCTGGTTCCCCACAGTTAGCAAGTGGTTTGGTCTATTGGTGATTCCAAGTGAGACTTGGCCCAAGGTGTAAGTAGAGATTAAATATACCTAAACATTAACATTTAGAGTCTCAAGAGTCTAGGAGTTGTATATGTGATGCAATTGATATGTGATCTACCTAAAAAGATATGGTGTGTCATTGCAGCCTTCGTTGAGGGCACACTTTAGTGTGAATGTCGGATCCTAGCTTAATAATTCTATTGGGGTTTATGAATTATTAAGAGTTTAATCGAAATAACTAAAGTTTATTTGTTTTAATATAGATGACTAATAACAACATTAACGCTAATAACACTATGAACTTGTCGCTTCGTTCGATCCTTGAGAAGGATAAATTGACCAGGCCTAAACTTTTGTTATTGGGAAAGGAATCTTCAAATCACCCTTCGCCATGAACGAAAGTGATATGTGCTCGAGACATCTCTTGGTCCCGTGCCACCAAACGATGCTGCTGAGGACGTTAGAAATGCTTATAGTAAGCATGAGAATGATCTTCTTGATGTGCAATGTTTGATGCTTGCTACTATGTCTCCCGAGCTCCAAGGAGACTTCGGCGTATGATTTGATTCGTCGATTGAAAGAGGCATTTCAATCCACTGCTAGAACCAAAAGATTTGATGCCACTAAGGATTTGAATAGTTGCAAGATGGTCGAGGGATCCGATGTGAGTGCCCATGTTGTTAAAATGATTGGGTATCTTAACCGTCTTGAAAGACTTAGACATCCCTTTCCACAAGAATTAACTATTGATATAATTCTTGCTTCATTGAGTAAAGAGTACAAGCAATTTGTACTTAATTACAATATGAACAACACGAAAAGGTCCATACATGAGTTGCATCAAATGTTGAAAACTGCACAAAGGAATATGGAACCCATCAAGTCTAAAGATGTGTTGATGGGGTGTTAAGAAGAAGCGTAAGTTCTGTGGCAACAAAGGAAAGAAGAAGAATAGTGATTCAACTTCAAAGCCAGCACCAAAAGCCCAAGTGTCCAAAGCCGAGCGTCATTGCTTTCATTTTAACAAGCTTGGACAATGGAGGAGGAACTGTCCCGATTATCTTAACGATAATAGGAATGGTACCGAGAGTTCTGCTAATTAGTAATGATATCATATAAAGGATTGTTTATTACTTTATATGACTATATTAGATGGATGATCTAATGTATACAATCTTTGATTGTAGGAGTCAAGAAGTGATGTAGTACTTGAATTGGAGCTATGTAGATAGCGTTGTTCAAGAAGCTTGGATATAGAGAACTTAAGTGCTATAGGCACATAAGTTTATTTTTAATTTTTTGGGATATTATTTCATACATTAGTTTTTTACAAAAATGGTTTGCTCAATTTGAAATTGGTTAAGTTTTAAATATTTAAATATTTTGGTTATATAATATTAAAGTTTTGGTTTTGTGAAATAATGTTTGAAATGTTTTTATTTAAAACTTATGATCCCAAATAAGGCCCACAAGTAATAATCATATGTCACACCCCCAAATTCGTTGATTTTGATTAGCGGAAGCATTTGTATAAGCTGGGGGTGCCACGTTTACATGCATACGTATCAGAGCTTATGATTACAACAGAACATATATATTAAGATGCTAAGAATAATAGTTACAACGTTTACGATTCATCAAATCGTATAGGTTTAAAAGTAAATCAGTTACAAAAGTAGATTTCGTAAATATAACTAAACAGTTTTAGTTATATAAAAGAAATCCAGTTGTCAAAAGTTGGCATCCTAGTCCTTTGAGGGTTGCCTATGTTCCATATGTGCAGGTGGTCCTTACGTGTGCTGCTAATTCCCTGAAAAACATAGTAAAAGTCAACAACGAGGTTGAGTGAATTAACAGGTTTTATGTTTACGTTTTAAAGTCTGATCCACAATTAGGTTTGTAACGTTTTGCCATAACAATTTAAGTAATGTTCATCAAACGTGAAGTTTCGTTGGGATGTCGCCCAAAAGTATAGTTAGAAAAGTTTGTCCAAGAAGTAGAACCTTTTAATGTGTGCCCAAGAAGTAGGGACTAAAACGTTTGTCCAAGAAGTAGGACTCATCAATAACTGCCCAAGAAGTAGGGACTTTGTGTGTGCCCAAGACGTAGGGACTTTCTGGTTGTGTCCAAGAAGTAGGACTGGCATCCAAGATGTAGGACCCACTGCTCAAGAAGTACATGTAACACCCATTCCTCGGGTCTAGTAGTATTTTAATATTTTCTGACGGTGCGTTATTATTTAATGTATCAGAAAATAGGTGCGTTGTATTATTTGAAAATAAATTGGGAAAAAAGTCAAATAATTTATTGTGACTAGTAAATTATTGATTGTTTTAAATTGTTATAGTTGACGGTATAATAAAATAGTTTTTCCTCGTGAATGGTTTTTCAGTTCCAGACAATAGATTTAAAAGGGACAAAACTAGTACACATATTATCTGATATACGTGTGTAATACGTATGTGAATTCACAAATACTCCAGAAAGGTCGATTGTGTACGAGAGAAAAATCATAAACCCCAATCAAGCTCTAAATCATCAAAATTCTTGAAAAATCAAAGTGTTCTTTCTCCTATTCTTCTCTGGCCGAACCCAGCACACCACAGGGACGATTGTAAGGTTTCAAAACAAGGTCTGAGTTGAAATTGAAGCTTAAGAACTATGAATTAAGCTTCAAAAACGTGATTTGATCATTCCATCATCATCATAAACACTTTGTAAGTATTGATTTTGTGATTTCTATAAACCTAGAAAATGGGGTTTGAGTATTTGATGAAATTAGCTTAATTAACTTGAAATTGAAGCTTGTAATGCTTGAATAGTTGTTAGTTGATGATTATAATCTAAACCTAGCTTAGAAATGATGAAGTTGATATATGATCATTAAGGGTTTAATTGATTATTTATGAATTATGATTTATAAGCTTAATCTAATGAAGTGTAGTTCATAAGTATTGTTAATGATCATATTAAGGTTGGTTCATGATGATGATTAATTGTGTTCAAGCTAAAATGTGTAAAATTGATTAAGTGTTCATGATGATTATGATGATTATGAGGTGTTTGATGAATTATTGATGTTAGAGGTTATTATACTTATGAACACTTAATTTGTAATGAAAGAGTGAAAGGAAACATGGTGGTTTAAGAATTCATTTAAACCTAGTATAAGGGTTTTGAGGAATTCTTAATATATGGTGCTAATAGTCTTGTTAATGGTTTAACCATGTTGATTAGTGATAATTAAAGTAGATTAAAATGATAATGTGATCCTAATGATCATAATTTGATAAGTGATTGTGAATTGTGATGATTAAAGTGGTTATTCATAATCTTGAAATAATGAATGTTGAATTAATACAAGTTAGTGATAAGTTGTTTGATGTACTTACAATTGTATGATGTTATAATTACATTGGGACAAGTGACTAACTTGTGTTATTCTGTTGTATTCTCAGATGTGGAGAAGGCTCAATGATATTAGACTACTGAGTGGATGACTGAGGTATTCGGTGAGTGGATCTTTAATCCTCAGTGTGGTTTAGTTGTAACAGGTTTGGTTACAACAAGTAAACGTATTATTACTGCTTTTGTTTGCCATGATGATTTTGGTTTAATAGTAATAATACTGTGGATAGACTGTTTAGTCTGATATGTTGACTTGATAAATATGTGGATATGTGATCACGTGAGATATTTGTCCTTCAGGCATCAGTTGTTAATGAGGTCAACGGGTTGAAATGGTTGGTTGGGTTAGTTGGTTATTATATGAATTAGCTTCATTTGTTGTGTGTAGAACCTGTGTTTGAGGATAATAACCATTAGCCATCGGTCTCGTCCGTTATGGCCATACGGATATGGTTGGATAAGTGTTCTTTGAGAGCCACCGCGGTAGTAGGGTTTCTCAAGAGCCACCGATCCTCATTATTGAATTGTGAGACCAGTTGAACTGTTGACCAGTTGAATAGTTGACCCGTTGAATTGTTGTATTGTGTATTAGGTGTTTACGATTATTTGGTGTAAACAAAGTTGTTGTTGCTAAGTTAGAATGTTGATTAATTGTCTACTCACTTAGCGTTATGCTAATCTCCCACATTAACACTTCTTGCAGGTTATGGATATAATATCGGTGGGCAAGAATTCGGATGGGAAGGAATGTTTGACAGCGAGGCGTTACTCTGATATTTGATTGTATAAATATGTGGATATGTGATCACATGAGATATTTGGCCTTCAGGCATCAGTTGTTAATGAGGTTAACGGGTTGAAATGGTTGGTTGGGTTAGTTGGTTATTATATGAATTACACGGGGTTTTGCTTCATTTGTTGTGTGTAGAACCTGTGTTTGTGGATAATAACCATTAGCCATCGGTGTAACACCCGCCAAATTAGGACTAGTGATTAGTACCTAATCAACTATTAATACATGTAATTAGTTCTGTGTTAGGCTAATTAATGTATCGGAATATATATTGATGAATATATACAATTATACGATTTGATTAAATCGTACGCAATTTAAATCGAATGTAATTCGAATCAATTAAATACGGACGTTGGTGAACAATTTTATTAAATAATATAACATTATTTAATAACACTATTACTATATCCAAAATATTATGTTGATAATATTTCGTATTTATTTCCTATCGTACAACAACGCTCAAACAGTTAAGAATAAAGTCAAGAATTATTTTATAACTCAAATATTAAATACTTGATGAAATACTTCAACTGTTATATCAAATAAATATTTGTATTTTAAAACATATATTTAAACGTGTATAAAACTATTTAACGTTTAAACGACCGAGAAAATGAACACCGCACGGAGCGCGAATGCACGGAGTTAAAAATTGGAGACCCACACCCCGGTGGGCCCCCAAAAAAACCGGCCAAGGTGAGGGTCATCACCTCCCTCACCTCAATCTCTTCCTCATTCTCCATTTTCTTTCTCTATCTTTCTCTCATTTTCTCTCAAATTAACCACCACCACACCACCACTTAATTCACCAATTACTACCATCAAACGGCCTTGGATTGTCATACTTCTTTGAAGAAAAAGGACCACCTCGACACGATCTATCATTCTATCTTTTCAGAATTTCCATTCGACACTTTGTAAGTTTCCGACAAAATCTCGAAACCTCTCGATTTTTAGTATTTTTACTTGTTTGTTGTTTGTAATAACTTGTAATGTCCATTTATGGGTTGGGTAAAATAATGGACCAAACGGAAACCGGAAAACTGGTTTTCGACACAAATTCCGGCCAACAGACCGTAATGTCGCTTTTGGACCAGAACTTATGCGACGTCAGCTACAACGTCGCAAATCCCCGCACAATGTCGCATAGTGCGACATCAGCCTCAACGTCGCACTAAGTTGCTAAAGTCGCATATAGCGACATAACACTTAAAGTCCCATTAAATTGCGAATGTCGCACTTAGCGACGCCACGATCATTGTCGCAGTCATGACCTGCGACAACATGCCTTACGTCGCACCTAATGTCGCAAGAGACAGAACCTTGAAAACTCAGTTTTTACTAAGTACCGAGACCTAAAATTTATCACTTGATTTTACCCAAATTGAAATCCTAGATGCGTTTTTCTCCAAAGCAATGTAGTATAAATAAAAATTTTTCGACCCCAACCAGGGGCCAGCCCCTTGGACCTCGCCAGGGGTTGCCACCCCTGGAACCCCGCTTACCTAGGGCGCTGCCCCCGGACCCCCATCATTAAAAGTTGTAATCACTTTTCCATCTAAGCGTCGAACACTTACAAAAACATATACAGTACAAAGAAACATGTAATAATACTTTGAGATTACTATTCCAAACCGTCACCAACGGGCCGTACACGTTTTCAAAACTCGAATCAAACAACCAAATCGTAGTAATTTGGACATTCTAGTTAAACAAACAACTACAAGGGTGATCTTTTGAGATACACAATCATGGTTATAACCATTGCGTGTCGTGGACACCCTCAGGTTACGAGTCTTCGGACAATCATTAATCGGCTTATCAACTCACGCTTATTGATTTAACGCTTCAAGACTCAGGTGAGTCTTACAGCCCCACTTTTACTGTTTTACATACGGGGTGAGATACTGTAACACCCCGCAAATTTAAACGAAATTATAAACGTTAAACTCATGCATTATTAGGCTAATTCCCTACTTGAGTGAATTCACAACACATTTTAGAGGTAAGTCTAGCAAAGCCCAACTAGATAATACGCGTAGTATTATACGATTCGTAATTTTTATAATTACACACAAAACGATTGGAACAAACGCGACAAAAATATACGACTGTTGGTGGACAAAATTATTTGATAATACGAAATTATTAAATAACATTATTAATTATTAAATATTATGCCGATAATATTTACAGGGTATTTTGTATCGTACGAACGAAGTTTGAGTTAAAATATTAAACGCGCAAACGATTAAAATAAAACAAAGTTATAAAAATTTATGATTCAACTAAATTAATTCTATAAATTATCCCAACTAAAAATATATTCCAATACATATTTAAAAAGTTACCAATTAAAATTAATTAAACGTTTAGCGATCGGGTAAACGAACACGGGTTAAATACCACAAAAGCGGGACAAAGTCCCCTCTCATTTTGGAGGAACCAAAACCGGCTCCACCTCCCTTTTCCCACTTCATTTTTCATCACCATCTTCTTTTCTTCCTCTCTCTCTCTCTCTCTCTCGCTCAAAACCTCCATCACAAAAACCACCACCAAAAACCACACAAAACGCCAAAAACTACAATCAAACGACCTCAAATCGACTAACTCATTTAGAGGAAAACGATCACGGACTCGAGATCTACACTTCCATCTTCTCGGATTTCTCTCGCGTAAACTTTGTAAGATCCCGACACTTCTCGAAACTCTTAGATTTCGGTTTTTCCTTGATATTTCATGTTTAAGATACTTAATATACCATGTATTAGTGTTACATTAACTTATTATGTCCAAAAACATCATTAAAAACGCTTTAAAAGTCGAAATTTGCATAAAAATCGCGAACAGCCAATTTCGCGAGCTGAGATCCAATCTCGGTTCGACTCGCGGTCTCAGCTCGGTTCGCGGACTCGGTTCGGTTCACAATCTCGGTTCGGTTCGCGGACTCGGTTCGGTTCACAATCTCGGTTCGGTTCACAATCTTGGTTCGGTTCACAATCTCGGTTCGGTTCGCAATCTCGGTTCGGTTCGCTATCTCGGTTCGGTTCACGGTCAACCCTGGTCAACATTTTTAAGCACTTTGAAATTTGCTTAAAATGGTTACCCAAAAGATAATACTTTGACATTAAAGTTTATAAATGATATAAAAACTTAATTTCAATCATAAAAGTACTATTTGCAAACACTTTGGACATAATTTAGTTGCGTGAACACTAACATGGATGGTCAAACTTAGACATCCACGTACTTATTAAATCTCATGCGTTTAGGACGTTAGGAGATTTCGGACTAGACTTGGGTTTTAGGCTTTGCTAGCACTCGCAGTTTACTCAACTCAACAGGTGAGTTCACAGCCCCTACATTTACTGTTTTAACTGCTTTGAACAGGGGTGGAAAACATAGTCAAACGCTTTTACATACATGATTGTATACTGGTTTTACTCGAATGATTAGAGTACATTGAAACTGTTAAACTATTACACAACTAATGTTTATGAAATAACGTTTTCATAAGACAAACCATTACAAACGGGATAAACTATACTTGATAAACCGGAGAACGACCGGTACTGTTTTGAAAACGCTGGAGAACGACCAGCAACACTATTTACTTAACTGATTGAACTATTAAAAAGTCCCTACTGACATGGGCACAAGCAACTGAAAAGTCCCTACTGACATGGGCACAAACTATTAAAAAGTCCCTACTGACATGGGCACAAACTATTGAAAAGTCCCTACTGACATGGGCACTAAATGTTGAAAAGTCCCTACTGACATGGGCACAAACTATTAAAAAGTCCCTACTGACATGGGCACTGACTGTTGAAAAGTCCCTTCTGACATGGGCACTAGATCCTGCGAACATGGGTCTACTATTGTTATTAAACTGATGAAAAGCCCCTACTGACATGGGCACTGGGTTCCTACTGACATGGACCCACCAAACGATTAGAATACTGATATTCCTACGAGACACAACTATTAGGATACCGATATTCCTACGATCAACTAATAGGATACCTACATTCCTACTATAACTTGAACTATACTTTTGGGCAACATCCCAATGAAACATATCTACGATTAGGATACGTATATTCCTACAGAACATACTTGAAAATAGGATACTGCTTTCCTACAAATACTAGGATACGAACTTTCCTACAAACAACTATTTGGAAACGTATTTGGTTTTACGAACTACACTTTTGGGTGACATCCCAACAACACTGTACTTTTAGGTGGCATCCCAACGATACATTATGAACAACCGTGGTTTATCAAAACTGAACTTGTAAACATAAAACCTGTGAATTCACTCAACCTCGTTGTTGACTTTTTACTATGTTTTTCAGGGAATTAGCTGCGCACGTAAGAACCGCCTGCACATATGGATTATAGGCGACCCACGAAGGAATAGGATGCCAACTTTTGACAATTGGATTTCTTTTGTATAACTAAAACTATTTAGTCTTATTTACGAAATCTATTTTTGTAAACTTAATAACTTTCATACGATTCGATGAATCATAAACTTTGTAATCATTATATTTGGCATCTTAATATATATGTTCTGTTGTAATCATATGCTCTGATACGTATGCATGTACAATGTTGACGTGGCACCCCCATGCTTAACCAAATGCTTCCGCTAAACAAAACCGACGAATTTGGGGGTGTTACAGATTGGTATCAGAGCCATTGGTTATAGCGAACTAGGAATCTTTAAGTGACCTAGAGACTTAGAGACCTAGACTATAGCCTTGGCTAGAACGCACATGCATACACACATTTGCATACGACTAAACTATCGATACGACACATCGACACCCGTGATCCACTTATTGAACTTTACTACATCCGATTCGTCCGTTCACACTCTGATCTCATACGAACCTAATCATATTAAACGGTTGATGAAAAGAAGTATGTATTTAGCATCATATAATGATGTCTGGCCAACGTGATTATATTGTACTAAGTACATATGGGTGTTTCATAGTCGTGAGATACGTGAAGGGGAAACTTGTCAATTCATCTAGATACTCGGTAACTAAAAGTATGTGAAACTTCATTCTTCACATTCCTCACTTTGGCGTAGGCTACTATTTGAACTACTACTCAGTCATGTTTGACAACTATTCGGTCATTTTGACCACTGAGCGAACGAACTCTTACTCTATAACGGATCGAACGAACTTGTACTATACGTTTAACGAACGAGACCGATGACTCGCCAATCGAATGAACGGAGGGAACAAACGAGGATCTTATACGTATTGGAGATCTCGAACCGTATAAACACCACGAAAACGAAACATGGTAGCGTGCTACTACACGATAATCGAGATGGAATCTCACAAAATCACTTGGGTGATCGGTACTAATCTTGCGAAACGAATCATGAGTAATGAACTTTATCGAACCAAAAACCTATGAACTATATTTTGAAATGTTCATTTCATAAACAATTATACGGGAAAGTTTTTCCTATTAATTACTTACCAGAATGATTTTTCTAAATGAACACGGATTGATGAATTACAACAAACGACACATCAGATTTTCGACAAAGTTTTTCTAACGAAACATCTAACGAGGAATTTTTCAAGCAATTATTACGGGACAAGGTTCAACCATTCATATTCAACATAAATTTTATTTCTTGATCACAAATTGATCACTATTTTGACTGAATGTCAACGATTTACGCATAACGTGTTTATAATTAAACAACGAATGATTTGCAATCAAACTTATCGACTATTTCCAAACAAACGTTTTGTCATGATTTGACCACAACTTGAGCAACAAATTGAACATTTCGAGTCATCAACTTTTTTTGACAACTGTTTATCATTTGGAACTACAACTGCAACGTTTACGCTCCGACAGCACCCGGACGTGCGTACATTCTCAGAACAAAGGATACACAATAGGGTTCCTACGTCAACATCAATATGTCCTAGTAAACTATTAGTACACTTTAACGATACATCATTCGAATGTTGATTCGAACCTAACACTTGGTAAACTTTAACCACGTACCGAAAACACCACTTATCAAACTATACGACGAGTATACATGGACTGTTGTACCCTTATGGCAACTTAGAGCGCCACATAAACTACTACTACTGTCGAAACATACAAAACCATACCAAGGGTATGCTTGAACCGTTAGAACTTTTATGGCAACATAGAACGCCACGTAAACTATTATCGTCGTTGACGACACACCTTTTCGGAAAACATACGCCGCGGGCGATCCGACTTGATTTTTAAATCTCGGGACGAGATTTCTCTAACGAGGGGAGAATGTAACACCCCGCAAATTTAAACGAAATTATAAACGTTAAACTCATGCATTATTAGGCTAATTCCCTACTTGAGTGAATTCACAACACATTTTAGAGGTAAGTCTAGCAAAGCCCAACTAGATAATACGCGTAGTATTATACGATTCGTAATTTTTATAATTACACACAAAACGATTGGAACAAACGCGACAAAAATATACGACTGTTGGTGGACAAAATTATTTGATAATACGAAATTATTAAATAACATTATTAATTATTAAATATTATGCCGATAATATTTACAGGGTATTTTGTATCGTACGAACGAAGTTTGAGTTAAAATATTAAACGCGCAAACGATTAAAATAAAACAAAGTTATAAAAATTTATGATTCAACTAAATTAATTCTATAAATTATCCCAACTAAAAATATATTCCAATACATATTTAAAAAGTTACCAATTAAAATTAATTAAACGTTTAGCGATCGGGTAAACGAACACGGGTTAAATACCACAAAAGCGGGACAAAGTCCCCTCTCATTTTGGAGGAACCAAAACCGGCTCCACCTCCCTTTTCCCACTTCATTTTTCATCACCATCTTCTTTTCTTCCTCTCTCTCTCTCTCTCTCTCTCGCTCAAAACCTCCATCACAAAAACCACCACCAAAAACCACACAAAACGCCAAAAACTACAATCAAACGACCTCAAATCGACTAACTCATTTAGAGGAAAACGATCACGGACTCGAGATCTACACTTCCATCTTCTCGGATTTCTCTCGCGTAAACTTTGTAAGATCCCGACACTTCTCGAAACTCTTAGATTTCGGTTTTTCCTTGATATTTCATGTTTAAGATACTTAATATACCATGTATTAGTGTTACATTAACTTATTATGTCCAAAAACATCATTAAAAACGCTTTAAAAGTCGAAATTTGCATAAAAATCGCGAACAGCCAATTTCGCGAGCTGAGATCCAATCTCGGTTCGACTCGCGGTCTCAGCTCGGTTCGCGGACTCGGTTCGGTTCACAATCTCGGTTCGGTTCGCGGACTCGGTTCGGTTCACAATCTCGGTTCGGTTCGCAATCTCGGTTCGGTTCGCTATCTCGGTTCGGTTCACGGTCAACCCTGGTCAACATTTTTAAGCACTTTGAAATTTGCTTAAAATGGTTACCCAAAAGATAATACTTTGACATTAAAGTTTATAAATGATATAAAAACTTAATTTCAATCATAAAAGTACTATTTGCAAACACTTTGGACATAATTTAGTTGCGTGAACACTAACATGGATGGTCAAACTTAGACATCCACGTACTTATTAAATCTCATGCGTTTAGGACGTTAGGAGATTTCGGACTAGACTTGGGTTTTAGGCTTTGCTAGCACTCGCAGTTTACTCAACTCAACATGTGAGTTCACAGCCCCTACATTTACTGTTTTAACTGCTTTGAACAGGGGTGGAAAACATAGTCAAACGCTTTTACATACATGATTGTATACTGGTTTTACTCGAATGATTAGAGTACATTGAAACTGTTAAACTATTACACAACTAATGTTTATGAAATAACGTTTTCATACGACAAACCATTACAAACGGGATAAACTATACTTGATAAACCGGAGAACGACCGGTACTGTTTTGAAAACGCTGGAGAACGACCAGCAACACTATTTACTTAACTGATTGAACTATTAAAAAGTCCCTACTGACATGGGCACAAGCAACTGAAAAGTCCCTACTGACATGGGCACAAACTATTAAAAAGTCCCTACTGACATGGGCACAAACTATTGAAAAGTCCCTACTGACATGGGCACTAACTGTTGAAAAGTCCCTACTGACATGGGCACAAACTATTAAAAAGTCCCTACTGACATGGGCACTGACTGTTGAAAAGTCCCTTCTGACATGGGCACTAGATCCTGCGAACATGGGTCTACTATTGTTATTAAACTGATGAAAAGCCCCTACTGACATGGGCACTGGGTTCCTACTGACATGGACCCACCAAACGATTAGAATACTGATATTCCTACGAGACACAACTATTAGGATACCGATATTCCTACGATCAACTAATAGGATACCTACATTCCTACTATAACTTGAACTATACTTTTGGGCAACATCCCAACGAAACATATCTACGATTAGGATACGTATATTCCTACAGAACATACTTGAAAATAGGATACTGCTTTCCTACAAATACTAGGATACGAACTTTCCTACAAACAACTATTTGGAAACGTATTTGGTTTTACGAACTACACTTTTGGGTGACATCCCAACAACACTGTACTTTTGGGTGGCATCCCAACGATACATTATGAACAACCGTGGTTTATCAAAACTGAACTTGTAAACATAAAACCTATGAATTCACTCAACCTCGTTGTTGACTTTTTACTATGTTTTTCAGGGAATTAGCTGTGCACGTAAGAACCGCCTGCACATATGGATTATAGACGACCCACGAAGGAATAGGATGCCAACTTTTGACAATTGGATTTCTTTTGTATAACTAAAACTATTTAGTCATATTTACGAAATCTATTTTTGTAAACTTAATAACTTTCATACGATTCGATGAATCATAAACTTTGTAATCATTATATTTGGCATCTTAATATATATGTTCTGTTGTAATCATATGCTCTGATACGTATGCATGTACAATGTTGACGTGGCACCCCCATGCTTAACCAAATGCTTCCGCCAAACAAAACCTACGAATTTGGGGGTGTTACAGATACATTGCTTACTTTTCTTGAACACAAGTACGAACTATTCATTTTACTATATGGGATTGCATGAGTTACTTACTTTCTACTGAAGTCTCTCCATCATATATCGTTAGTTATGGACTTAAGCGCGAACACTAGTTAATGGATCCATTAGGGAAATGACCCTCCCCGCCCGGGGTAGTAGCGCTACCACGAACCGTACTGTATAAACGGGTGACTATTATTCGTTACTTATGCTTGCTCAGTTACGAGCATGTCACGAGAGCAACTTATTACTTACAGGTTAAGCTTTGATTATGAGCCTTATGACAACGGTATAACTTACTTATTTTACATTTGCAGGATTGCAAATACTTGATTTACGCCTACGGGCACTTCTGATGAAATCTTGTGTTCAAAAACTGATATTACTTACAAACCTGTAAGATTCACCAACATTTGTGTTGAACCTTTTAGCATGTATTCTCAGGTACACTTACGGAGTAGGATTACTCCCGGACATAGCTAGAGTCGCATGATTTCAACACATCTGCATTAACGGAGATTCTTAGCATTATCTTTTGTATATTTTGATCATGTAATAGAATCTTCCGCTATACGCGTGGACTCTAGGGAACTACATTTTGTATACGAAAACAATAAGTTTTCAAACATTTAAATCATATGGAAATGAAACTGTTTTACAACGTCTCATTTATAGGTCGTTTGCTATTTTATCTTATGTTCTGTGATTATTGATTAGTAGCACCCCAAACCTTGCTTCCGCCAAACAGTGAATTTGGGGGTGTTACAATCGGTCTCGTCCGTTATGGCCATACGGATATCGTTGGATAAGTGTTCTTTGAGAGCCACCGCGGTAGTAGGGTTTCTCAAGAGCCACCGATCCTCATTATTGAATTGTGAGACCAGTTGAACTGTTGACCAGTTGAATAGTTGACCAGTTGAATTGTTGTATTGTGTATTAGATGTTTAGGGTTATTTGGTGTAAACAAAGTTGTTGTTGCTAAGTTAGACTGTTGATTAATTGTCTACTCACTTAGCGTTATGCTAATCCCCCACATTAACACTTCTTGCAGCTTATGGATATAATATGGGTGGGCAAGAAGTCGGATGGGAAGGAATGTTTGACAGCGAGGCGTTACTCTGATATTTGATTGTATAAATTATTGGTTTTGAAATAACACCCATGTTGACAAATGATGTTTTAAATTAGGTTGAATTTGTAATGTAACTTGGTATTGTTGAAAGTTGGACTAACGCTTCCGATTTGTTACATTTAAATGATGGTAAAATGAGGGGTGTTATAAGTTGGTATCAGAGCATAAGTTTGGATGAATTGTACATTGTAAGATGTTCAATCCCAAACTTAGAATTGTGTCAAGTCAAACAATCCAGGGTGTGGGATTAGTGGTTGTATGAGAAAGTGGTTATTAAATGTGTACTAATCTATAACAAGTTGCAAGACTGTTGTTTTGGTTGCAGAGACAGAGGAATATGAGGAACCCAAGGGTATTCTCAATGATTCCTCAATACTCGTGGGCCTATGTGTATCAGGTACTTTTCGATAAGCTTGGTGTATTTCAATAAGCTTGAATTGTTTACTTTGCTATGATATGATTGGTAGTAGAGTAAATTGAGTCAGACTGATATGAATCCCCTGTTGTGAGTCATTAATGATTATTACTTGTTAATATAATGATAGGAATATTAATGAGTAATTTTGAATGAACTTGAAATGATTAAATAGGTATTGAGTTGTGTAGACACATTGTTGAACAGGGTGTAATAGTTGTGTTAGGAGGATTTAATTGTGTCTACAATATGAATTTAGAATATGAAATCAGTTGTATGAATTATGTATGTTGAATTACTTGCTGTAGTGAAATGAGATGTTGGTATATCTCAATTGAAGTGATTTGGAATTGTGTTGTTGTTCAAATTAGAAAGTGTCCATTAAATGAAATGTGTGTTGTTGACTTGGAAAAGTCAAAGTTGAATTTGATAGAGTCAAATTGTTAATAGCTATGTTATAAGGTGGCAAATGTGGCTAGATGTTTATGTGTCTAATATGGATCATGATTGTGGTTGAATTATGATCTAGGTATTTCAAGTGGTAAAATAAGAAAGTCAAAGTGGTTAACCCACCTTTATATGCGTTGACAAGTTTGTAAAATGTCAAAGTTAAAATTTGTTGTAATTGGTATAAACATGACGATTTTAATGTGAAATTGGTGTTTTGAGGGTATAATAGGACACCAATAGTGAAAGTGGGTTAGTTTGTCTTGTAATAGTCAAAGTAATGTGAAATGGGTGATGAAATGGTAGTTATATGGGTTAAAAACCCAAACGGGTCATTAAAGTGCCCAAATGGGTCACTTGATGGTTAACCGGTTAAAATGAGTAGTGGTTTGGTTATGACCAATGTAACAGTAACTTTAAGTCCTACATATAGTAGGAATGTGTGTTGAAAGTGTTAATGTAGTCAATATGGTTGAAATTGGTAAAAGTGACCAATTGGACCCTCAAACGGGTCAACGAGTCAAAACATGATAGAATGGGTATATGAGGGTGATGAATATGCCCACACGTCACAAATGTATATAGGAACATGTTGGCAAAGTGTTGGAGTCAGAAACCAAGCCATTTGAAATTTGACGTGTCACCAAAATGAGCTAAAATGGTCTAAAATGAGTCATACGTCCATTTTCTCGTAAAATGTGAAAATTGAAAAAGTGGAAAATTGGAAAGTTGCATTTTGATTATATAAAGGTGCCTGCAAAATTTCAGACACTAATTCTTTACGGTTTGTGAGATATGCGCGTTTGAATTTCGCATTTTTGCACTAAGTTGTGCTAGAAATTGAAGTCTGCTGTGCAGACATGGGACCCGGCGGGTCGGGTAGTGAACCAGGCGGCTGGAGTAGTTGACCCAGCTGCTGGTGACCCTAAGCCGGCGGCTCTTATAGCCCAAATACGGCCATTTATTTCTGTCGCCCAAATTGCACTGTACCCGGCTGTTTACACCTATGACCCGGTTGTTTGGGGTCTGAAGCCGGCGGCTTCACCCTTTAAGCCGGCGGCTAGTGGCTTTTCATGTGATAAAATAATTTTTTTTGTTTTTCGACGTTCGACGTAACGTTTGACGTAGAAATTTCCGTTAGAAAATTTTGGTGTCAGAATAAGACGAAATTTACATGTCCACTCATAAACGGCCCAACGGTCAAAGCTCATTGCTTTGCTATGAGCCCTGTCTGTTTTGGGCACTTTGGGGTCGTTTGGGGCCCGAAAATGGCATTTTACTGTTTTTCGGACCTTATTTCGGACTTTTGACTTACGTTTTGTATTGGGCTTTTATTTCTTTGAGCCCAGGGATCATTCCTATGTATATTTGCAATATCAAAACTTGTTTTAAAAAGGTCCACATACTCTTATCGGGTATGAGTTATTTTCCAGTTGTTTACTAAACTGCAAAATCGGGTAGCAACTGGTATTGTTGATTGTTGCTAACTAGGGTTAGTAAATATTGAGTATGGGATTATGTGGATCATATATGTGAATTAATTGAACATGAAATGATCTATTGTAATTCAACTAAAGGTGTCTAGATTGATAAATATGTGTTGAATATTGCACATAGTGTTGACAAAGCGTTTGGTACTAAATGTACTATAAGAGATGTAACTAGTAATTGATATTGAATCAGGTAATAAAGTGTTTAATTGAGATAATGGTGTTAGATATTACACACTGTGTTAGTGATACAGTGAAAAAAAAATGGTGTTGAATGTCTATGTTGCTTATACATACCTGATGATATGAGTAGTTTTCATTCAAAGTCATAAGTTGAAAATGGTAGCAAGTTAATACTTGGTTGTATGCATGTTGTTAAGGTGTTGTATATGTGTATAAATTTGGATATCACATTTGTGAGACATGTGAAATAAAAGATTAATCACTTTGAAGATTGATGGTATGAAGTAGCCTGAGAATAAAGTGTACCTGACATAATATGACGATGTCTGGCCAACGTATTTATATTATGTCATTTCACATGGAATTGTTGAGGCTACTAAGTACCAGATAAAGTTAAGTGGTTTTAAAATAACAGGTAAGATATGTTGACCTGTAATTAAGAAATAGTCAATGATTGACTGAAATGAAAGAGTAATAAACCATAAATTTGTTGCTAACATGGTACCTATGATACAAGAGATGTGTATATGGTTAATTGCAACTATTAATAACTAAAAGATGATTTAAGCAAAGTAGAGGTCAGTTGACTACGAATAATATTGTGTTGATATTGTTGAATAAGTGATTAATGACAGCACCTTGTGTTGTTGAAATACCTTTGCTGATGGCACATGGTATGAACATGTGTTGCTTTAGCATCCAGGTTGGTGTGATAGGATGCTAATTGATTATGTGATAATGGTTTTACCATAAAATTTGACCTCTACATATTGCTTACGGATTATTCATACGTGTTGATGGTTATATGATTTTGATTCCCTTAGAACAAAGAGTTTCATATAACCTAGTTGTGTTTATAATTACAAGTTGTAAAGTGGTAATTAAATAGTTGCAAAAGTGAATATTTCTAGCAAGTTGTTAGCTGAAGGAATACATAGTTGTTAGCTAAATTGTTAGTTGTGAATTGATTTGAACTTTTATTGTTAATGTGTGTTGAGGTTATCAACGGGTGTTTAAAATTTATAATTGCTGGGGTCTAAGTGTGACTTACTAGTACTGAACCAAAAGGTTAGTAGGCGGTAAGTTGGACCTAGAGTCGTTCTTAAAGAGAAACTAAATTGAAACGGAGGTGATCCAATCAATATTTCTTTCCTAGTAAATGTTTTAAAAGAGTGCGTTGGGGGTTTTGGTTCAGTTAATTAAATAAACTAAATAAAGCGAATAAAATGTAATAAGTTGTCAGATAATGCAAAGTAGTATTTGTTGTGAGTTCGTTAGTTAATAATTATGGGATGATGACTCTTACGGGAAAACGATTAACTAAATTGGGTTGCTTATGAGAGTCATTAACTTATGGTATAACCAATAGATTCCTTATTAGTCGGTTATCAACTAATATGTCACGAGGAACTAAGGTATCATGATTCTGACCAGACAGACAATGCTCAACTCTCCACACTCTCTTGTGAGGGAGTTAGTGGCCCATATTATTGAACGTATTCGCTCGTGGGCGAAGGAACAGAGTAGCAAGTCCATAACATGTCTAGCCGTTCTTAATACCACAATGATTATGAATCCATTAAACAACTAACTTAGAACTTGTGTCCGGACTTATTTAATCAATTTCTACCAATGAAACTTAAGCGTGATAAACGAGGGAAAGCATTCGGGTTTCTTGCGTATCTTACTTTAGGGTTTCATGGTTTTAAGCAAAAGTATCAGTTTAAGGTGGATTTCAAACTTGCCTTTCTCAATACAATTAACAAATCCCTAGGTTTTCGTAAATGGTCATTTAGCCTATAGCCTACCTAATCTAATCTAAAGTAAAACAACTAATTAAAATGCTGACGGCTTTTTACGTAAAGTCAAACCCAGACCATGTCGGAAAATACTATGGTAGCTCACAACGTATTGAATTGTTTACCAATGTTTTCGCTGTGAGTTTAATTGCTTCGCGATGTTTACATGATAAGTACATTGTGATTGGAAGTGTATAATACTCATGGCAAGTCCACGTAATCACATTGCATTTTATAATGCTTGCATGACGTTACAATTAAAAACATAGCTTTTACACAGATAACTATTGACCGAGTATTGAGGTTCGCGACTCCTCTTTACAAGGTTACAATCACGTTTGTTAATCGAAAGGCGAATATAAGTTTTAGGTTTAAAATCACAAGATAAGTCCGTTCACAAAGTTTCCCATTTTATAACGTCGATCAATAATACAACTACCTTCGGTCGTTACTGGCTTCCATATATTTGTACTATGCTCAAAAGCATTTCCAATACTATACCGAGTAATCAGTCGAATAGGGGCCGTCATATTATCTCACGACGTATTCAAAGTCATCCCACAATTATATACTAACTACATCACAACAAATACAATAGTAATCTACTCGCTAATCATGGTAATAACGATCGCAAACATAATTAAAGCAAACATGTTTAATTAAGATAGATAAGGATAGAAATAACCGAGATTAATATGCGAGAAGGAATAGACTTGAATTAATGAGCGTAACTCCAAGCGTACACCAAAGATTACAACAACGTTCCTAGCTTTCTTTCTACTCTAAACAAAGTGCTAAACTAATCTAATGCTAAATTTAAAGTAAGAAAGTAGAATGAGAAAGTAAGAAAGTTATATGGCTAGTGCATATGGGACATTTTGAAATGAAGCCTAAAGCCTCCTATTTATAGGTGAGCTTTGGCTCACATTAGCACCATGAGGTGCATGTTAGAAAGCTTGCCAAAAATGGTGTGTACAACACGAAAAGTAGGCGCACCGGGTACCGTACAACACGAAAAGTAGGCGCACCGGGTACCAAAAGTTACCAAAAATGGAAACCGAGGTGGGTACAGGCCAGCCGGCGGCGGTGGTGGTCCAGCCGGCGGCGGTGGTGGTGAGGCCGGCGGCGGTGGTCCCACCCCCGCCCCGTTGCGCGGTTTGTTGATTTGTTTCTCGATTCGTGTGTGTTTTCTTCGTTATACGTCCGTTTGAGTTGATTCTTTTTTTGTTGGATTCGTAATTCAAAAACGAAGATTTTGACATAGGATAGGTCCTGAGATGAGGTCCCTAGCTCCAGATATTGCGTACGGATCATTTGGATCTTCCGGCGGGCGCGAAATCTTCATTTTTTACCCGTTTTGGTTGATTCTTCTTATGTTGGATTCGTATTTTGAAAATGAACATCTTGGAAATAATGGATGTTGGTGGAGGGCATTTTAGTCTTGAAATCTCATTTTGATGCCTTGAATCTTCAAACGTGTGTGGAATCTTCGTTTTACATCCGTTTTACTTGATTTTTATCGTACAACCTCGTTTTGACCATCTTGGCATAATGTTACTGATTTGTGCTATTTTTGAGTTAATATGCCAAGAGTCTTTCCACAATGAGAGAGATATCGGTAGTAAAAACGTGACTTTTTACGCGATATCAGGTATCCCACACTTAGAACTTTGCTTGTCCTCAAGCAAACTAACGTTCAACATGGTTAAAGATAAGCGGATAATGAAAATATTTTAAGACTGGAAATTTTTACTGAGGGGGTGTTGGAAAAACAAAGATATTAGTTTAGAAAGCAAGGTTGTAATCTTTAGGAGCATGCTTTTGATCATTGATCGTTGATACATGACTAGGCGATCCTCTCAAGGTGGTCACTCTAATCACTCAAAGTGTTTAGGGTTTCCTATTCTATTATATCAATCGCTCAGAACGCCAGTCATGTATTGTTTATCGTCATAGGCTTGATCGAGTATCAAATCGTTACCTTTTTGGTGAGCGTGAAGTCGATCTAGCCACAATCATTCTAAGGGAAGTGATGTAGGGTTTTTAGTGGTGGAATGTTGGTGGTGTGAGAGGGGTTTTGTTGGGTTTTCTTTTTGGTGAAGCGGAAAGTTGGAAATTTTGAATTTTCGGGAGGATTGACGCATTTTTTCTATTTTGGGCGGAGTCTTCTTTCTCCATTTAACTTTCTTTATTTCGAATTTTCTTGGGACTTTTCCTATCCTTTTGACGTCATTTCCTTGATTTTTCTCTTTTTTTTTTTTTTTTTTTTTTTTTTTTTTCGGAACTTTGTAGGAAGTTTGAGGGATGTTTTTGAGTAGGTAAAGGGGTAACGTATTTATTTTTGGGTGTATGGATGGGTTCAAGAATGATGTGATTCGATCTCCTTTTTGACTCACGAGTTCGGATTCGAAATGCATAGCAAGAGCAAGTTCTGATTCTAAACGCATACATCGGCACACTCAAGAATCGAAAAAGTGAAGCATTAAAAGTGAATGCTTTTTATATGGCTCAAGATACCTCACGAATCGAAAATTGGGTTGTTGTGTGCTTAGTCATGCGATGCTCTTTATGGGATTTTTAAACCTATTTTTCAAAAGAATTTGTTTTTCTTTCTTCCCCAAAGTAAATCATTCTACGCTTAAAATTTTTCATTTTCTTCATATTTTTAACTTAGTTTTGAAAAATTTTGTTTACTTTTATGGAGAAGCAAGGTCTAATAAAGAGCAACGATTTAGAATCAAGTATATACCACTATCCAATTAACAGTAGTGCAACTACTGCTATCCCACACTTAAAGGAACATCGTCCTCGATGTTACACTAAGCTCTGAATGGGGTAATATCCCACACTTAGGGTTTTAAACATCTAAGACTCATTCTTCCAGTGTGTGTGTTGGGTTTGAATCCCACACTTAGTGATAAGTATAATGGATATGGCATATTTAAAACGAATGAAAGAGATGACATAGAAGTACTCCCCGGTATTTGCAGTGTTCTTTTGGTTGCATCTGCCGGTCTTTGTCTTCTTGGTGCGCTCTTGGTCAAGTCTTCTTGTGATTGGTCTCGTGAGTGTGAACACGTCGGATATACTATTCTTTGGTTGTTGATGCTTCCTTGCAGGCTGGAGCATTCTTTGTATGATCCAAGTGTGAAAGATAGTCAGAGATTTCATCACTTCTTGGAAAGTAAAATTGCAGAAATGTAAAAACAAACACGGGTTGCCTCCCGAGAAGCACTCTTTTAAAGTCGAGATCTCGACTTAGTCCTTTTCTTCTTCAGATGATGCTTGATGCATCCGTAGTGGTGGCGTGGTCACTGTGGTTCCTTGGTAGAGAGTATCGTGGTGGATAGTACTGTAGGAATTGCTCTATCATGTCAGCAATGAGAGTTGGTGGGTTGGTGGATAGCATTCTGAAGCTTTTGAAGTGATCGGTGGCGAGTCGGTCGAGGATTGCTATTCCATAGCAGATGTATCGAACTGCCCTTGTGACTGGTCCGTTAGGGTCAATTCGAGTGCAGGTGTAAGTTTGAACTATTTCACGCTGTGGGTGGTTTCTTCCTATCGAGGCAATTAGAGCCATGAATTCGGTTTTCACTTCTTCAAAATCATTAGCCCAAGGGTCTCCTCCGAAAGATCTAGTTGCTTGGCACACTTGTCTGATTAGTTGATGTTGCTCGCGGTTGAAGGGAAAGTCCGAGTCGGTGAAGATGCAAATTAACTTGCTGAATATCTCGCGATATCCATTTCGGTAGACGTCAAGTTCTACGTCTTTTTCTTGGTACATTTCGCACAGTCGGGTAGTCACATAAGTGGCTAAATTGATTTGCGACATGTGCGGGATGAATCTTGGTACCTCACGAGTTTCCTCTTCATAGGCTGGCTCGTTCAGCTCATCAATTATTAGTTCAATGTGGTGCCCAATGGTGGATTGAATGACGATCCTGCAGTTTTCTGATGCTGTGAGGTGCTCTCCAGTTTCGATGAGATCTAGAAGAGTTCTAAGATCTCCCACCATTCTGATGTCGGCATAACTTCTTGGGTTCCCTGTGGCTCTTTCCAGATTGGTTCTCATTGATGCAAGAATAGCTTTTTGACTTGATGAGTACGGAAAAGCTGACCCGGCTAAGGCACAATATACTTTTTGGTATATTCGCCTTTGGTTTCCGTAGAATTCGATTTCTCCCATTGGGTAGTTGGGTCTTTCTCGCTGTCGAGCTTCTCTGGTAAGTTGTTCTTGAAGCAGGTCAGAGAATGCCCGAATATTTCTCCGAAGAGTGCTGGGCTCTGGTTCTCCATAATTGGCGAGGTATGAATCGTAGTCTCGTATGATTGCCCTTATCATGTGTCTCTGTGCGGTGTTGTAGTCGTTAGTTGACTCTTTGATGGCTTCTACGATGATTCGGACATCGTCGTATTCGTCAATCATCTCGATCATGTCTTGATGACTATCTATCAAAGGAATTTCTAGTCTCTCAGTTGTGACGGCAGGGGAATTTGGTAGAGCAAGAGGAGGTTGTGGAATAGAGCGTTCATCAAGAGTGATGTTGACGTAGTCGTCATCACATTCACTGTTGCAGTCGGAGTCTTTGTCACGTGAATCGGGAAATTGATGGAGTTCTTCGTCGGAGGGTGCGTTGTTGAAGGGTCGAGAACTATCGATTTCGATGGTTAAGACTTCGGTTGTTATGTCATGAATGTTCTCTTCGGCAAAGCTTCCTGGTTGACGTGCCTTATATGCTGAAATTCTCTGTAGTAGTTTAGCATACTGGTCTGGGTGTGGTGATGATCGGAGTCCTTTTTCAAAGATTTCTATGTCTCGGAGTCGGGTTCTGGTAAAGGGTTTTGATGGATCGAGATAGGAATTTAGGATGTTTCCCATTCTTTTAAGATGAGAGGATCTGAGTTCTTGGTGGATGACTCCGTAATCAACTGATTCTTCTGATGAAGAGCAGTCATCACAGTTTTGTATCCTTTTAACTTCGGCCATTTGTGGCGAATCGGTGTGATCTTCATCTTCTTCCATTTCTTCCTCTTCCTCTTCTTCTTCCTCTTCAGGGTCAGATTCAATTTCTTCATCTGCTTCCTCGTATTCTTCCTCTTCTGGGTCATATTCGGTGTCAGAAATGAGAACTGATGATCGGGTGAATTGTGGTTCCTCCTCTGGTTCTGATTCATCATCGGAACAGACTTTTCCTGTGGATATAGCACAACATTCTTCCTCTTCTGGGGTGCATTCCGGTTGGTCGATCTTGTAAGTGATGCTTTCACCATGCGATCGTAAAACAATCGTGTGGTTATACACATCAATCACTGCTCTAGCTGTGTTCATGAATGGTCTTCCAAGGATAATTGGGATGTTTATGTCTTCGTGGATATCCATTACCACGAAATCCGTTGGAAAGAAAAATTTGTCAACTTGAACAAGGACATTCTCAGCTATTCCCTTGGGGTATCTAACAGATTGGTCGACTAGCTGGATGGTCATCTTAGTGGGTTTCAAGTTTTCAAGTTCTAGCCTTTTAAACAGGGAGTAAGGCATAAGGTTAATGCTGGCTCCTAAGTCGGCTAAAGCGCTCATATTTCCGGAATTGTAGATAGAACAAGGGAGTGTAAATCTACCAGTATCTCCTAATTTTTCTGGAAGGCTATTTTTAAGTAGGGCTGAGGTTTAAGAACTAAGGGGAATGTTGTTCACTTCAGGCAATTTATCTTTGGTGGATAGTAACTTTCTAATATACTTATTACGACCAGGAACTCTAGACATGGTATCAAGGAATTTTCCATCTAGTTTAAAGGATGACAGTTTCTTAGGTTGAACTTTAAGTCTAGCGGGGTAAGGGATTCTAACCTCTTTGTTCATGGTTTGAGTGGTTTCCACAGCTGGTATCTTGACCTTTGGTTCTTCTTTTACTGGAACAGCAGCAGGTGGAGTAGTGGCTGCTTCCTTGGGTGTCGTAAGTTGCTTTGCTTCCTCAATATGCGGATTTTGAACCGTGTTGCTTGGCAAACTTCCTCGGGGTCTATTCTCAAGACGTTGTGCCAATTGTCCAATTTGAGCTTCCAAATTCTTTAGCACAGCCAATTGATTTCTCATGAAGAGGTCGGCTTGATCTTGTCTAGCGGACGTCTTTTGGTTGAGCAGGTGTTGACCTTGCATGAATTGGGTGAAGGCGTCGTCTGAACTTGAAGCTGGGGCATTTGTCTTGGTGGTTTGTTCAGTGGTTTGGTTTGTGTCGGAAGTGGGTGCAGGAAGTGCAAGGGGTTGATTATAAGGAAGTTGTGGCTGTTGTTGGTAAGGTGGATATGTAGGTGGGTATCGGGGTTGGTATGGTTGTTGGTTGTTTCTCGGCGGAAAGGGAGGTCCTCTAGGTTGGTTGTTGTTCTGGTTGAAACCGGGTGGTCGAGCTGGAAACTGAGCATAGTAGACGGTGCCATCTGCTTCTTCGTATTCAACTTGGTATTCTCCAGATGGTTGCGGGTTGGTGCAGTGTTGACAGACTTGCACTTGGTGTACTTGGTGCTGTTGTTTCTTAAGTTCTCCAAACTGTTTGACGAGCGAGTCCATTTTCTCTGTTAGTGTCTTAATTTCTTCGACTGGAATCGGGTTTGCAGCAGCGATAGGTTTGGAAAATGTTGAGTGATCTCCAGAATTCCAATCGTGGTGGTGCATAGTCATGTTTTCGATAAGGTTCCATCCTTCTTCGTCGGTCTTTGCCATGAAGCTTCCTTGTGCAGCAGCATCGAGGGTAGTTCGGTGGTTAGGATCTAAACCATTGTAGAAAGTGCACAATTGTGCAGACTTATCGAGTCGGTGATTAGGGCATTTCTTTAAGGCTCCTTTGAATCATTCCCATGCGGTATACAATGATTCATCGATTGCTTGTCGAAAGTTCATGATGTCATTTCGGAGTTTGGTTTGTTTGGAAGGCGGAAAGTACTTGGTCAGAAACTTTGTCGCCATCGCAGTCCATGAAGGGATAGAGCCGGTCTCTAGACCTTCAAACCATGTTTGCGCTTGATGGGTGAGCGAATAAGGGAAAAGGTATAAACGGATTGTGTCTTGGCCAATTCCGTTTTGCTTGTAGGAATTTGAGAGATAGATGAACTTGTCGAGGTGAGAGTTTGGGTCATCACTGGGCAATCCATGGAATTGACAGTGGTTTTGGATTATTTGGATGATGTGGTGTTTAAGCTCGAAAGTTTGTCCAGGGGTTTCAGGGTAGAGAATTGGTCCTCCTCTTCCTTCGATAGAGGGTTTGCTATTGTCAGCGAGAGTGATGCGTTCAACCATTGCTTGCTTAAGTGCAGATTGCTTCTTTTCTCGTCGAATAGTGCGTATTATAAGTTCTGGATCGGGAAAGTTAAATAGTGGTGCAGATCTAGGGGAACAGGTCATAAACTAAAAGAAAGATAATAAAAGAAATAAACAATAAAGGAAATGTTTTTTTTTTTTTTTAGAAGGTTTTATCCTAAGGGTTACTAGAATTGGGATTGGTTGGGCCTCTGGATCGGACAGTTAGTCTCCCCGGCAGCGGCGCCAAAAACTTGTTGAGGTTATCAACGGGTGTTTAAAATTTATAATTGCTGGGGTCTAAGTGTGACTTACTAATACTGAACCAAAAGGTTAGTAGGCGGTAAGTTGGACCTAGAGTCGTTCTTAAAGAGAAACTGAATTGAAACGGAGGTGATCCAATCAATCTTTCTTTCCTAGTAAATGTTTTAAAAGAGTGTGTTGGGGGTTTTGGTTCAGTTAATTAAATAATCTAAATAAAGCGAATAAAATGTAATAAGATGTCAGATAATGCAAAGCAGTATTTGTTGTGAGTTCGTTAGTTAATAATTATGGGATGATGACTCTTACGGGAAAACGATTAACTAAATTGGGTTGCTTATGAGATTCATTAACTTATGGTATAACCAATAGATTCCTTATTAGTCGGTTATCAACTAATATGTCATGAGGAACTAAGGTATCATGATTCTGACCAGACAGACAATGCTCAACTCTCCACACTCTCCTGTGAGGGAGTCAGTGGCCCATATTATTGAACGTATTCGCTCGTGGGCGAAGGAACAGAGTAGCAAGTTCATAACATGTCTAGCCGTTCTTAATACCACAATGATTATGAATCCAATAAACAACTAACTTATAACTTGTGTCCGGACTTATTTAATCAATTTCTACCAATGAAACTTAAGCGTGATAAACGAGGGAAAGCATTCGGGTTTCTTGCGTATCTTACTTTAGGGTTTCATGGTTTTAAGCAAAAGTATCAGTTTAAGGTGGATTTCAAACTTGCCTTTCTCAATACAATTAACAAATCCCTAGGTTTTCGTAAATGGTAATTTAGCCTATAGCCTACCTAATCTAATCTAAAGTAAAACAACTAATTAAAATGCTGACGGCTTTTTACGTAAAGTCAAACCCAGACCATGTCGGAAAATACTATGGTAGCTCACAACGTATTGAATTGTTTACCAATGTTTCCGTTGTGAGTTTAATTGCTTCGCGATGTTTACATGATAAGTACATTGTGATTGGAAGTGTATAATACTCATGGCAAGTCCACGTAATCACATTGCATTTTATAATGCTTGCATGACGTTACAATTAAAAACATAGCTTTTACACAGATAACTATTGACCGAGTATTGAGGTTCGCGACTCCTCTTTACAAGGTTACAATCACGTTTGTTAATCGAAAGGCGAATATAAGTTTTAGGTTTAAAATCACAAGATAAGTCCGTTCACAAAGTTTCCCATTTTATAACGTCGATCAATAATACAACTACCTTCGGTCGTTACTGGCTTCCATATATTTGTACTATGCTCAAAAGCATTTCCAATACTATACCGAGTAATCAGTCGAATAGGGGCCGTCATATTATCTCACGACGTATTCAAAGTCATCCCACAATTATATACTAACTACATCACAACAAATACAATAGTAATCTACTCGCTAATCATGGTAATAACGATCGCAAACATAATTAAAGCAAACATGTTTAATTAAGATAGATAAGGATAGAAATAACCGAGATTAATATGCGAGAAGGAATAGACTTGAATTAATGAGCGTAACTCCAAGCGTACACCAAAGATTACAACAACGTTCCTAGCTTTCTTTCTACTCTAAACAAAGTGCTAAACTAATCTAATGCTAAATTTAAAGTAAGAAAGTAGAATGAGAAAGTAAGAAAGTTATATGGCTAGTGCATATGGGACATTTTGAAATGAAGCCTAAAGCCTCCTATTTATAGGTGAGCTTTGGCTCACATTAGCACCATGAGGTGCATGTTAGAAAGCTTGCCAAAAATGGTGTGTACAACACGAAAAGTAGGCGCACCGGGTACCGTACAACACGAAAAGTAGGCGCACCGGGTACCAAAAGTTACCAAAAATGGAAACCGAGGTGGGTACAGGCCAGCCGGCGGCGGTGGTGGTCCAGCCGGCGGCGGTGGTGGTGAGGCCGGCGGCGGTGGTCCCACCCCCGCCCCGTTGCGCGGTTTGTTGATTTGTTTCTCGATTCGTGTGTGTTTTCTTCGTTATACGTCCGTTTGAGTTGATTCTTTTTTTGTTGGATTCGTAATTCAAAAACGAAGATTTTGACATAGGATAGGTCCTGAGATGAGGTCCCTAGCTCCAGATATTGCGTACGGATCATTTGGATCTTCCGGCGGGCGCGAAATCTTCATTTTTTACCCGTTTTGGTTGATTCTTCTTATGTTGGATTCGTATTTTGAAAACGAACATCTTGGAAATAATGGATGTTGGTGGAGGGCATTTTAGTCTTGAAATCTCATTTTGATGCCTTGAATCTTCAAACGTGTGTGGAATCTTCGTTTTACATCCGTTTTACTTGATTTTTATCGTACAACCTCGTTTTGACCATCTTGGCATAATGTTACTGATTTGTGCTATTTTTGAGTTAATATGCCAAGAGTCTTTCCACAATGAGAGAGATATCGGTAGTAAAAACGTGACTTTTTACGCGATATCAGGTATCCCACACTTAGAACTTTGCTTGTCCTCAAGCAAACTAACGTTCAACATGGTTAAAGATAAGCGGATAATGAAAATATTTTAAGACTGGAAATTTTTACTGAGGGGGTGTTGGAAAAACAAAGATATTAGTTTAGAAAGCAAGGTTGTAATCTTTAGGAGCATGCTTTTGATCATTGATCGTTGATACATGACTAGGCGATCCTCTCAAGGTGGTCACTCTAATCACTCAAAGTGTTTAGGGTTTCCTATTCTATTATATCAATCGCTCAGAACGCCAGTCATGTATTGTTTATCGTCATAGGCTTGATCGAGTATCAAATCGTTACCTTTTTGGTGAGCGTGAAGTCGATCTAGCCACAATCATTCTAAGGGAAGTGATGTAGGGTTTTTAGTGGTGGAATGTTGGTGGTGTGAGAGGGGTTTTGTTGGGTTTTCTTTTTGGTGAAGCGGAAAGTTGGAAATTTTGAATTTTCGGGAGGATTGACGCATTTTTTCTATTTTGGGCGGAGTCTTCTTTCTCCATTTAACTTTCTTTATTTCGAATTTTCTTGGGACTTTTCCTATCCTTTTGACGTCATTTCCTTGATTTTTCTCTTTTTTTTTTTTTTTTCGGAACTTTGTAGGAAGTTTGAGGGATGTTTTTGAGTAGGTAAAGGGGTAACGTATTTATTTTTGGGTGTATGGATGGGTTCAAGAATGATGTGATTCGATCTCCTTTTTGACTCACGAGTTCGGATTCGAAATGCATAGCAAGAGCAAGTTCTGATTCTAAACGCATACATCGGCACACTCAAGAATCGAAAAAGTGAAGCATTAAAAGTGAATGCTTTTTATATGGCTCAAGATACCTCACGAATCGAAAATTGGGTTGTTGTGTGCTTAGTCATGCGATGCTCTTTATGGGATTTTTAAACCTATTTTTCAAAAGAATTTGTTTTTCTTTCTTCCCCAAAGTAAATCATTCTACGCTTAAAATTTTTCATTTTCTTCATATTTTTAACTTAGTTTTGAAAAATTTTGTTTACTTTTATGGAGAAGCAAGGTCTAATAAAGAGCAACGATTTAGAATCAAGTATATACCACTATCCAATTAACAGTAGTGCAACTACTGCTATCCCACACTTAAAGGAACATCGTCCTCGATGTTACACTAAGCTCTGAATGGGGTAATATCCCACACTTAGGGTTTTAAACATCTAAGACTCATTCTTCCAGTGTGTGTGTTGGGTTTGAATCCCACACTTAGTGATAAGTATAATGGATATGGCATATTTAAAACGAATGAAAGAGATGACATAGAAGTACTCCCCGGTATTTGCAGTGTTCTTTTGGTTGCATCTGCCGGTCTTTGTCTTCTTGGTGCGCTCTTGGTCAAGTCTTCTTGTGATTGGTCTCGTGAGTGTGAACACGTCGGATATACTATTCTTTGGTTGTTGATGCTTCCTTGCAGGCTGGAGCATTCTTTGTATGATCCAAGTGTGAAAGATAGTCAGAGATTTCATCACTTCTTGGAAAGTAAAATTGCAGAAATGTAAAAACAAACACGGGTTGCCTCCCGAGAAGCACTCTTTTAAAGTCGAGATCTCGACTTAGTCCTTTTCTTCTTCAGATGATGCTTGATGCATCCGTAGTGGTGGCGTGGTCACTGTGGTTCCTTGGTAGAGAGTATCGTGGTGGATAGTACTGTAGGAATTGCTCTATCATGTCAGCAATGAGAGTTGGTGGGTTGGTGGATAGCATTCTGAAGCTTTTGAAGTGATCGGTGGCGAGTCGGTCGAGGATTGCTATTCCATAGCAGATGTATCGAACTGCCCTTGTGACTGGTCCGTTAGGGTCAATTCGAGTGCAGGTGTAAGTTTGAACTATTTCACGCTGTGGGTGGTTTCTTCCTATCGAGGCAATTAGAGCCATGAATTCGGTTTTCACTTCTTCAAAATCATTAGCCCAAGGGTCTCCTCCGAAAGATCTAGTTGCTTGGCACACTTGTCTGATTAGTTGATGTTGCTCGCGGTTGAAGGGAAAGTCCGAGTCGGTGAAGATGCAAATTAACTTGCTGAATATCTCGCGATATCCATTTCGGTAGACGTCAAGTTCTACGTCTTTTTCTTGGTACATTTCGCACAGTCGGGTAGTCACATAAGTGGCTAAATTGATTTGCGACATGTGCGGGATGAATCTTGGTACCTCACGAGTTTCCTCTTCATAGGCTGGCTCGTTCAGCTCATCAATTATTAGTTCAATGTGGTGCCCAATGGTGGATTGAATGACGATCCTGCAGTTTTCTGATGCTGTGAGGTGCTCTCCAGTTTCGATGAGATCTAGAAGAGTTCTAAGATCTCCCACCATTCTGATGTCGGCATAACTTCTTGGGTTCCCTGTGGCTCTTTCCAGATTGGTTCTCATTGATGCAAGAATAGCTTTTTGACTTGATGAGTACGGAAAAGCTGACCCGGCTAAGGCACAATATACTTTTTGGTATATTCGCCTTTGGTTTCCGTAGAATTCGATTTCTCCCATTGGGTAGTTGGGTCTTTCTCGCTGTCGAGCTTCTCTGGTAAGTTGTTCTTGAAGCAGGTCAGAGAATGCCCGAATATTTCTCCGAAGAGTGCTGGGCTCTGGTTCTCCATAATTGGCGAGGTATGAATCGTAGTCTCGTATGATTGCCCTTATCATGTGTCTCTGTGCGGTGTTGTAGTCGTTAGTTGACTCTTTGATGGCTTCTACGATGATTCGGACATCGTCGTATTCGTCAATCATCTCGATCATGTCTTGATGACTATCTATCAAAGGAATTTCTAGTCTCTCAGTTGTGACGGCAGGGGAATTTGGTAGAGCAAGAGGAGGTTGTGGAATAGAGCGTTCATCAAGAGTGATGTTGACGTAGTCGTCATCACATTCACTGTTGCAGTCGGAGTCTTTGTCACGTGAATCGGGAAATTGATGGAGTTCTTCGTCGGAGGGTGCGTTGTTGAAGGGTCGAGAACTATCGATTTCGATGGTTAAGACTTCGGTTGTTATGTCATGAATGTTCTCTTCGGCAAAGCTTCCTGGTTGACGTGCCTTATATGCTGAAATTCTCTGTAGTAGTTTAGCATACTGGTCTGGGTGTGGTGATGATCGGAGTCCTTTTTCAAAGATTTCTATGTCTCGGAGTCGGGTTCTGGTAAAGGGTTTTGATGGATCGAGATAGGAATTTAGGATGTTTCCCATTCTTTTAAGATGAGAGGATCTGAGTTCTTGGTGGATGACTCCGTAATCAACTGATTCTTCTGATGAAGAGCAGTCATCACAGTTTTGTATCCTTTTAACTTCGGCCATTTGTGGCGAATCGGTGTGATCTTCATCTTCTTCCATTTCTTCCTCTTCCTCTTCTTCTTCCTCTTCAGGGTCGGATTCAATTTCTTCATCTGCTTCCTCGTATTCTTCCTCTTCTGGGTCATATTCGGTGTCAGAAATGAGAACTGATGATCGGGTGAATTGTGGTTCCTCCTCTGGTTCTGATTCATCATCGGAACAGACTTTTCCTGTGGATATAGCACAACATTCTTCCTCTTCTGGGGTGCATTCCGGTTGGTCGATCTTGTAAGTGATGCTTTCACCATGCGATCGTAAAACAATCGTGTGGTTATACACATCAATCACTGCTCTAGCTGTGTTCATGAATGGTCTTCCAAGGATAATTGGGATGTTTATGTCTTCGTGGATATCCATTACCACGAAATCCGTTGGAAAGAAAAATTTGTCAACTTGAACAAGGACATTCTCAGCTATTCCCTTGGGGTATCTAACAGATTGGTCGACTAGCTGGATGGTCATCTTAGTGGGTTTCAAGTTTTCAAGTTCTAGCCTTTTAAACAGGGAGTAAGGCATAAGGTTAATGCTGGCTCCTAAGTCGGCTAAAGCGCTCATATTTCCGGAATTGTAGATAGAACAAGGGAGTGTAAATCTACCAGTATCTCCTAATTTTTCTGGAAGGCTATTTTTAAGTAGGGCTGAGGTTTAAGAACTAAGGGGAATGTTGTTCACTTCAGGCAATTTATCTTTGGTGGATAGTAACTTTCTAATATACTTATTACGACCAGGAACTCTAGACATGGTATCAAGGAATTTTCCATCTAGTTTAAAGGATGACAGTTTCTTAGGTTGAACTTTAAGTCTAGCGGGGTAAGGGATTCTAACCTCTTTGTTCATGGTTTGAGTGGTTTCCACAGCTGGTATCTTGACCTTTGGTTCTTCTTTTACTGGAACAGCAGCAGGTGGAGTAGTGGCTGCTTCCTTGGGTGTCGTAAGTTGCTTTGCTTCCTCAATATGCGGATTTTGAACCGTGTTGCTTGGCAAACTTCCTCGGGGTCTATTCTCAAGACGTTGTGCCAATTGTCCAATTTGAGCTTCCAAATTCTTTAGCACAGCCAATTGATTTCTCATGAAGAGGTCGGCTTGATCTTGTCTAGCGGACGTCTTTTGGTTGAGCAGGTGTTGACCTTGCATGAATTGGGTGAAGGCGTCGTCTGAACTTGAAGCTGGGGCATTTGTCTTGGTGGTTTGTTCAGTGGTTTGGTTTGTGTCGGAAGTGGGTGCAGGAAGTGCAAGGGGTTGATTATAAGGAAGTTGTGGCTGTTGTTGGTAAGGTGGATATGTAGGTGGGTATCGGGGTTGGTATGGTTGTTGGTTGTTTCTCGGCGGAAAGGGAGGTCCTCTAGGTTGGTTGTTGTTCTGGTTGAAACCGGGTGGTCGAGCTGGAAACTGAGCATAGTAGACGGTGCCATCTGCTTCTTCGTATTCAACTTGGTATTCTCCAGATGGTTGCGGGTTGGTGCAGTGTTGACAGACTTGCACTTGGTGTACTTGGTGCTGTTGTTTCTTAAGTTCTCCAAACTGTTTGACGAGCGAGTCCATTTTCTCTGTTAGTGTCTTAATTTCTTCGACTGGAATCGGGTTTGCAGCAGCGATAGGTTTGGAAAATGTTGAGTGATCTCCAGAATTCCAATCGTGGTGGTGCATAGTCATGTTTTCGATAAGGTTCCATCCTTCTTCGTCGGTCTTTGCCATGAAGCTTCCTTGTGCAGCAGCATCGAGGGTAGTTCGGTGGTTAGGATCTAAACCATTGTAGAAAGTGCACAATTGTGCAGACTTATCGAGTCGGTGATTAGGGCATTTCTTTAAGGCTCCTTTGAATCGTTCCCATGCGGTATACAATGATTCATCGATTGCTTGTCGAAAGTTCATGATGTCATTTCGGAGTTTGGTTTGTTTGGAAGGCGGAAAGTACTTGGTCAGAAACTTTGTCGCCATCGCAGTATTTGAAGGGATAGAGCCGGTCTCTAGACCTTCAAACCATGTTTGCGCTTGATGGGTGAGCGAATAAGGGAAAAGGTATAAACGGATTGTGTCTTGGCCAATTCCGTTTTGCTTGTAGGAATTTGAGAGATAGATGAACTTGTCGAGGTGAGAGTTTGGGTCATCACTGGGCAATCCATGGAATTGACAGTGGTTTTGGATTATTTGGATGATGTGGTGTTTAAGCTCGAAAGTTTGTCCAGGGGTTTCAGGGTAGAGAATTGGTCCTCCTCTTCCTTCGATAGAGGGTTTGCTATTGTCAGCGAGAGTGATGCGTTCAGCCATTGCTTGCTTAAGTGCAGATTGCTTCTTTTCTCGTCGAATAGTGCGTATTATAAGTTCTGGATCGGGAAAGTTAAATAGTGGTGCAGATCTAGGGGAACAGGTCATAAACTAAAAGAAAGATAATAAAAGAAATAAACAATAAAGGAAATGTTTTTTTTTTTTTTAGAAGGTTTTATCCTAAGGGTTACTAGAATTGGGATTGGTTGGGCCTCTGGATCGGACAGTTAGTCTCCCCGGCAGCGGCGCCAAAAACTTGTTGAGGTTATCAACGGGTGTTTAAAATTTATAATTGCTGGGGTCTAAGTGTGACTTACTAATACTGAACCAAAAGGTTAGTAGGCGGTAAGTTGGACCTAGAGTCGTTCTTAAAGAGAAACTGAATTGAAACGGAGGTGATCCAATCAATCTTTCTTTCCTAGTAAATGTTTTAAAAGAGTGTGTTGGGGGTTTTGGTTCAGTTAATTAAATAATCTAAATAAAGCGAATAAAATGTAATAAGATGTCAGATAATGCAAAGCAGTATTTGTTGTGAGTTCGTTAGTTAATAATTATGGGATGATGACTCTTACGGGAAAACGATTAACTAAATTGGGTTGCTTATGAGATTCATTAACTTATGGTATAACCAATAGATTCCTTATTAGTCGGTTATCAACTAATATGTCATGAGGAACTAAGGTATCATGATTCTGACCAGACAGACAATGCTCAACTCTCCACACTCTCCTGTGAGGGAGTCAGTGGCCCATATTATTGAACGTATTCGCTCGTGGACGAAGGAACAGAGTAGCAAGTTCATAACATGTCTAGCCGTTCTTAATACCACAATGATTATGAATCCAATAAACAACTAACTTATAACTTGTGTCCGGACTTATTTAATCAATTTCTACCAATGAAACTTAAGCGTGATAAACGAGGGAAAGCATTCGGGTTTCTTGCGTATCTTACTTTAGGGTTTCATGGTTTTAAGCAAAAGTATCAGTTTAAGGTGGATTTCAAACTTGCCTTTCTCAATACAATTAACAAATCCCTAGGTTTTCGTAAATGGTAATTTAGCCTATAGCCTACCTAATCTAATCTAAAGTAAAACAACTAATTAAAATGCTGACGGCTTTTTACGTAAAGTCAAACCCAGACCATGTCGGAAAATACTATGGTAGCTCACAACGTATTGAATTGTTTACCAATGTTTCCGTTGTGAGTTTAATTGCTTCGCGATGTTTACATGATAAGTACATTGTGATTGGAAGTGTACAATACTCATGGCAAGTCCACGTAATCACATTGCATTTTATAATGCTTGCATGACGTTACAATTAAAAACATAGTTTTTACACAGATAACTATTGACCGAGTATTGAGGTTCGCGACTCCTCTTTACAAGGTTACAATCACGTTTGTTAATCGAAAGGCGAATATAAGTTTTAGGTTTAAAATCACAAGATAAGTCCGTTCACAAAGTTTCCCATTTTATAACGTCGATCAATAATACAACTACCTTCGGTCGTTACTGGCTTCCATATATTTGTACTATGCTCAAAAGCATTTCCAATACTATACCGAGTAATCAGTCGAATAGGGGCCGTCATATTATCTCACGACGTATTCAAAGTCATCCCACAATTATATACTAACTACATCACAACAAATACAATAGTAATCTACTCGCTAATCATGGTAATAATGATCGCAAACATAATTAAAGCAAACATGTTTAATTAAGATAGATAAGGATAGAGATAACCGAGATTAATATGCGAGAAGGAATAGACTTGAATTAATGAGCGTAACTCCAAGCGTACACCAAAGATTACAACAACGTTCCTAGCTTTCTTTCTACTCTAAACAAAGTGCTAAACTAATCTAATGCTAAAAATAAAGTAAGAAAGTAGAATGAGAAAGTAAGAAAGTTATATGGCTAGTGCATATGGGACATTTTGAAATGAAGCCTAAAGCCTCCTATTTATAGATGAACTTTGGCTCACATTAGCACCATGAGGTGCATGTTAGAAAGCTTGCCAAAAATGGTGTGTACAACACGAAAAGTAGGCGCACCGGGTACCAAAAGTTTCCAAAAACGGAAACCGAGTCGGGTACAGGCCAGCCGGCGGCGGTGGTGGTGAGGCCGGCGGCGGTGGTCCCACCCTCGCCCCGTTGCGTGGTTTGTTGCTTCGTTTCTCGATTCGTGCGTGTTTTCTTCGTTATACGTCCGTTTGAATTGATTCTTTTTTTGTTGGATTCGTAATTCAAAAAAGAAGATTTTGACATAGGATAGGCTCTGAGATGAGGTCCCTAGCTCCAGATATTACGTACGGATCATTTGGATCTTCCGGCGGGCGCGAAATCTTCATTTTTTACCCGTTTTGGTTGATTCTTCTTCTGTTGGATTCGTATTTTGAAAACGAACTTCTTGGAAATAATGGATGTTGGTGGAGGGCATTTTAGTCTTGAAATCTCGTTTTGATGCCTTGAATCTTAAAACGTGTGTGGAATCTTCGTTTTACATCCGTTTTACTTGATTTTTATCGTGCAACCTCGTTTTGACCATCTTGGCATAATGTTACTGATTTGTTCTATTTTTGAGTTAATATGCCAAGATTCATTCCAGAATGAGTGAGATATCAGTAGTAAAAACGTGACTTTTTACGCGATATCAATGTGTATATCGGAGTATTCATTACCACTTGTCATGGTTATTGTAAAGTTGAAATGTTCACATGGATATGTGCTACATTTATTACCAGTGATTATGTGTTTTAAATTGTTTACATGACTAAGTGTGAACGGTCATGTAAGTGGTTGATTAACTTATCAGAGACAGGGTATATGCACAGTATTTGTGCAGCAGAACATATAGAAACATGTACAGGTGGATATGTGCATATAAAAAGAATTGTAAATGTGTACATATATTGATGAGTTGCTCAAGGGAGTAAATAGGATATGTGTAATTATTGTTGCGATTAAGTAAGTGATGATGTTACATTGTTGTTAAATATGTATTTTGTGTTGGTGTGACCAAGAATATGCATGAAGGTCATATGCATAAGTTATTTTAAATTGTACCCACATCTTGGGTGCATATAGTTATGAGTCATTTGGTGATTAAAGTTGTATGAAAAGTATAGTATTAGTGAAATGAAATGTGTGATTCTATTTCACTAGATTGGTTAAGTGTGATCAGATTTTGAGGACGAAATCTCTTTAAGGGGGAGAGATTTGTAACACCCATTCCTCGGGTCTGGTAGTAATTTAATATTTTCTGACGGTGCGTTATTATTTAATGTGTCAGAAAATAGGTGCGTTGTATTATTTGAAAATAAATTGGGAAAATAGTCAAATAATTTATTGTGACTAGTAAATTATTGATTGTTTTAAATTGTTATAGTTGACGGTATATTAAAATAGTTTTTCCTCGTGAATGGTTTTTCAGTTCCAGACAATAGATTTAAAAGGGACAAAACTAGTACACATATTATCTGATATATGTGTGTAATACGTATGTGAATTCACAAATACTCCAGAAAGGTCGATTGTGTACGAGAGAAAAATCATAAACCCCAATTAAGCTCTAAATCATCAAAATTCTTGAAAAATCAAAGTGTTCTTTCTCCTGTTCTTCTCTGGCCGAACCCAGCACACCACAGGGACGATTGTAAGGTTTCAAAACAAGGTCTGAGGTGAAATTGAAGCTTTAGAACTATGAATTAAGCTTCAAAAACATGATTTGATCATTCCATCATCATCATAAACACTTTGTAAGTATTGATTTTGTGATTTCTATAAACCTAGAAAATGGGGTTTTGAGTATTTGATGAAATTAGCTCAATTAACTTAAAATTGAAGCTTGTAATGCTTGAATAGTTGTTAGTTGATGATTATATGATGATTATAATCTAAACCTAGCTTAGAAATGATGAAGTTGATATATGATCATTAAGGGTTTAATTGATTATTTATGAATTATGATTTATAAGCTTAATCTAATGAAGTGTAGTTCATAAGTATTGTTAATGATCATATTAAGGTTGGTTCATGATGATGATTAATTGTGTTCAAGCTAAAATGTGTAAAATTGATTAAGTGTTCATGATGATTATGATGATTATGGGGTGTTTGATGAATTATTGATGTTAGAGGTTATTATACTTATGAACACTTAATTTGTAATGAAAGAGTGAAAGGAAACATGGTGGTTTAAGAATTCATTTAAACCTAGTATAAGGGTTTTGAGGAATTCTTAATATATGGTGCTAATAGTCTTGTTAATGGTTTAACCATGTTGATTAGTGATAATTAAAGTATATTAAAATGATAATGTGATCCTAATGATTATAATTTGATAAGTGATTGTGAATTGTGATGATTAAAGTGGTTATTCATAATCTTGAAATAATGAATGTTGAATTAATACAAGTTAGTGATAAGTTGTTTGATGTACTTACAATTGTATGACGTTATAATTACATTGGGACAAGTGACTAACTTGTGTTATTCTGTTATATTCTCAGATGTGGAGAAGGCTCGGTGATATTAGACTACTGAGTGGATGACTGAGGTATTCGGTGAGTGGATCTTTAATCCTCAGTGTGGTTTAGTTGTAACAGGATTGGTTACAACAAGTAAACGTATTATTACTGCTTTTGTTTGCCATGATGATTTTGGTTTAATAGTAATAATACTGTGGATAGACTGTTTAGTCTGATATGTTGACTTGATAAATATGTGGATATGTGATCACGTGAGATATTTGGCCTTCAGGCATCAGTTGTTAATGAGGTCAACGGGTTGAAATGGTTGGTTGGGTTAGTTGGTTATTATATGAATTTGATGTGCTCACACCGTGTCGTTGTTTTTCAAATGATGATGCGAGCGCAGCAGGGGTTTTAAATTTATATTTTGCGGGGCTTAAATTATACGTACTACCTACTCTGGTTTGTAAGCGGTAAGTACGACCTAAGATCGTTCTATGAATCCAAACGTGTAGGCGATTAAAGTTGGCACTTTCAGCAGGGAAGTATTTAGGATGGAATAAAGTAGGTAGGTTTTTGGGGTTTAAAGACAGGTAATTAAAATGCAGGAAAGTAAATTGCAGGAAAATAATGTAAAGGAAAAGCAGATAAAGATAAAGATGTGACTGCTGAGATTTTGATAATTAATATTTCAGGATGACAGAACTAATAGGGTTGATACATAATGTGGTAAATAAACTACAAGGGGTAAACTCTAGAACCCTACCAACTCAGTTTCCCATTGGCGTGTCACTTGGAACTAGGTTATCATGATTCTGATCGGAGCAATACGCAAACTTCCAATACTCATCTAGTTGAAAGATGAACAACCTATTTTGGTTTCATACCGAGGTGCATGAATCAGTAGCGTATCGTCTCATAGGTCCGACCGTTCTTAACTCCTAAGGTAGTTTACTACTCTATTAGCACGGAGATTAATAGCTTTGTATGTTTGGACCGCCGATTATGTAAGACTTAGTGTTTCATGAACTCTAGGTAACTAGGACTTTGTTCTATTCCTAAGTCTCGTCTTTGTTTAGTTAAGTTCTAATTACTTTGACTTATGACTTAAGTTCTCCTTTTCAAACAGTTATACATCTCCAGATTATCCGCAGTTTGATAAAACGTGTTTCATATGAGGACCATGCCTTTCAATAATAGACAGTGTACTTTACATGGGATTTCCACTGCTTCTTATATCCAACACGCGGTCAAGAGTAATTGACAGTGAAAATGACACTCTAACTAATTAAATGTAAAGCAGTGCAGAAATGTAAGCCTAATATATACAACGAGTGGTTTCATTGTGCCTTACTTATTGCATGTCATGGGCACAGATAACTACTTACCATAATTAAGGTTGATCAGGTCCTAATTACTAGGTTGCAGTCACGTGGATAACTGGAAAGGGTGCTCCATAAATTAAACTTAAATTCATAAAGTCTTAACAGTACAAAGATTATTATCTCCTATTTTATCTGAACGTGTTTTACGAACATTATTTTATAATGCATTGATTCTTGTAGGATGCACCAGTTAGTTGTGTAGTTGTATTATCCTTTCGGAGTTCCAACTTTTAAACCAGAGCTGATTCCAGCGATATAACTACCTTCTGTCGTTTATCGGCTTCCGTACGTTTGTACTTTGCATAAAGCATTTCCAGCACTATACCGAATAAACAGTTGAATAGGGGCCGTTATATCATTTTACGATTATCGTGCATTGATTGTGTAATGACATCCTTACTTATAATTATCTACATCATCAGCAATCACAATAATAAACTACTCGCAATTCATGGCAACAAATAAATCACATACCAGGCAATAATATATATTTAAAATATGAAATGAGACAAGTATAATAAAAGTTTAGATATCACCCGGAATTAAATGCGTAGCAGCGTATTATTATAATTGACAAACTCTTTCACACGTACAAAGATTGATCTCCGAATCTCTAGCGTTCGCCCTAGCTCCTACGTTAGTCCGTGGACTAATTACAATATTCCTAGAATGAGAAAGACTAAAAGACTACGAAAGATTTTCTAGTGAGAAAGAAAGAGTGAAATATGCTAGAATATGTGCATATTTGGTGTGTGTTTCAAATGAACCTAAGCCTCCTATTTATAGGTGAGCTTTGGCTCACATTAGCACCAAGAGGTGCATGTTAGAAAAAGTTAGCCAAAAGGGTGCACCGGGTACCGTACAACACGAAAAATAAGCGCACCGGGTACCGTACAACACAAAAAGTAGGCGCACCAGGTACCAAAAGTTACCAAAAATGGAAACCGGGGCCGGGCTGTGGTGGCCGGTGGCGCCAGAAGGGTGGCCGGCGGCGGTGGGCCCCAGGCCGGCGGCGGCTGGCCTGTAGCTGCCCCGTTGCGCCGTCTTTTGCTTCGTTTCTCGATTCGTGCGTGTTTTCTTCGTTATGCGTCCGTTTACGTCGATTCTTTTTTTGTTGGATTCTTAATTCAAAAACGAATATTTTTACATACGATAGGCCCTGAGATGAGGTCCCTAGCTCCAGATATTGCGTTCGGATCATTTGGATCGGCGGGCGCGAAATCTTCATTCTTTACCCGTTTTGGTTGATTTATTCTTCTGTTGGATTCGAATTTTGAAAACGAACATCTTGGAAATAATGGATGTTGGTGGAGGGCACTTTAGTCTTGAAATCTCGTTTTGATGCCTTGAATCTTCAAACGTGTGTGGAATCTTCGTTTTTCATCCGTTTTGCTTGATTTTTATCGTGCAACCTCGTTTTGACCATCTTGGCATAATGTTACTGATTTGTGCTATATTTGAATTAAAATGCCAAGAATCGTTCCAGAATGAGAGAGATATCGGTAGTAAAAACGTGACTTTTTACGCGATATCAAGTATCCCACACTTAGAACTTTGCTTGTCCTCAAGCAAACTCATTCATAAAAACTTCTGGAAGGATTCTAATTGCATCATTTGCTAGAAATACTATTTTCAGAAAATATAAAATTATGGTTATGAAAGAGTTTTGTACTGGAAACTAAGGGTTTATAGAACTTGATACCTTCTTCGGGCAACTTATAAGGTGATCATGACTAGGCAATCCTCACAAGTGGGTCACTCAAATCACTCAAGTGTTTAGGGTTTCCTAGTTACTAGTGTCAATCACTCGGATAGCCAGTAATGCAACATTTTCGTCATAGGCTTGATCGAGAATCAAATCTCCATCACTTTTGATGAGGACGATACTTAAACTGTCGAGATAACTTGGAAGGAATCGGGTTTTTGGTTTGAAGAAGGTAAGTGGTGAGGGGTATGATGTTTTTTTTTTTCTTGTATTTTCTTGAAGCTTTTCTTCGAAATTCGTTAGCTTTTTGAAAGGACTACATAGCCTTTCTTTGGATTCTTTCATTTTTTTGGCCCTTTTCATGATTGTGCTGGCGTGATTGGTTTGATTTCTTTTCTTCTACTTCGCCGATCTTGATAATGTACTTTGCGGCATGGAAGGTTTCTAATGATCTTGAGTTATGTTGGCTTTTCTTTGCAAAGGTTTTGGGAATTTGGGAGTGTCTCCGAAGGTTTGTGAGACTTTTGAGGTTCGAGATAAATGACAGAAAATCTTTAGTGGGTGTGAAGAGTGGGTGTTGAGTGGGTGGATGTTTGATGGTGGAAAGGTGTTTTGGATTCCTTGGAGGCTATCAAGATAGGTTGTACCTTTGCCACGTGTGGCACTCATTGAAGTGATCTCGAAATTTATTACAAGAGCAAGTTCTAATTCAAATGCATACATCGGCACTCACACATGAAACGAAAAGTGAAGCATTAAAGATGAATGCTAATTATGGGCTCAATCCTCACGAATCGAATGTTTTGGTCAGTATGTGCCTAGCCATGTGTTGCCTTTTTCGTCCGTATCTTGATCTAAAACAGTTTCGTTTCTTTGTTAAAACTCGTTTCTAGCTATAGTTCATAGTTTTGAAAGATAGGATTTCTAGAAAACGATGTTTTTGAATCCGAAAAAATTTGGAAATTTTGAAAATTTTCCATTTTTAGCCTTTTGATGAAAATATTGTTTGGCTTACGGACAAGAGGTAAAACTTGCGGTTGTAGACCGAATATCCCACACTTAGAGGAACATTGTCCCTAATGTTCGAATCTATTTGTTGAGCACCTCTTGACGAAGTATCCCACACTTAGAGATTCTACTTATCTTTGGATTGTTTCACAAGTGTTTTGTGGTATGAGGTATCCCACACTTAGTGTTGGAATATTGGGTGAGATAATCAAAGCTTTAACGGATAAGGGTTTTTGGAACGGTGTACCGCTTTTGCTGTGCGCGTTGTTTGCTGTTTGTTAGAAGTTTGCTGGTCCGCGACTTGTAGCTTACGGCTCTCAGTGTTCTTCGCCGTGGGGTCCGTTGCTTCCTTTGATTTGGTCTCTGATAAATAGTCGTTTGGTTAAACAAACAATCCACTCAATCATTTAAATAATAGCTGATAATAAGAAAGATAAAGTGAAAGCATAATAAAATAGTAAATAGATAGATGTGATGTCGAAGCATCGATCGTACATCAATACAAACAATAATAAAATAGAGTTTTGGTAGAAAGTAGAAAGAAGTCAGAAAGTGGAGCAATCCATTGCTCTGCTCATGGTCATACTGCTGCTGTAGATGTGGTGGGTCCAGAGGAAGTCTCGTCTGATGAGGAGTCATCATACTGATCGTTAATGCCTTCGTTTGATGCATCATGATTAGCTTCTTCGTTTGGCATACCAATGGTAAAAGCTCCTTGATCCACAAGCTGGTCGATGAGTGGTCCGGATGGTATCTCGAAGCTACCGAACGGGAACATGGCTGACCCTTGGTGTGTGTTGTTTTGGAAGAGGTCTGTCTGTCTATGTGAGGAAACCTGCACAGGGATAGGTACAGTAGCTGAAACAGCGGTGTGTCTACGGGTCCTGGGACTCTGAATTGTGACAGTCCGTGCAGATATTCTGGATGCCCTGCTGCCTCTTGACGTGTGTGCTCTAAATGACCCAACAACTGATGGGATAGTCTGTCTGGTGACTGGGATATGCACTGGAGGTGGCTGAGGTCTAGGAATGATGATCCTAGGTGGTATAACATGCCCACGGCCGGGCGGTGGTCGAGGTGCTGGAGCAGGAACTGCAGGTGGATATAAGTGCGGTGGTGCTCGGCCCATTCCACATGGTAAGTGTGGTAGTGGAGTCATGGGCATACCAGCTGCCTGCTGTCTCAGTGCTGCATAGATCCTAGTTTGCATCTGCATCGACCAATACCAGTAGTCTGGGCCTGGAGGTGCCCCGTAGTGGTAGATGTATGTAGGCCCTTAAGGTCTTAGGGCAGGAGTAGAAGGTCTTGCCCTAGTACGTGGTGGCTCCACTCGTGGTGGTGGTGGGATGTCATCATCTTCATCATTATCCCTGTCATCACTGTCATCGTCATCTGTATCTGAATCACTAGGTCCTTGCTGGCGTTTCCTCTTCTTTGTTTCTTTTGGCAGAATCAGGTTTGGTATCAACGTGTCAACACTGCCAGGATCTGCTACCGTGCTTTGATGTAAACAGCACCATCTCTCGTGACACGGAGTATTTCCATACTCCTAAGAAACTGGTAGTCGAGTGGCTTAGAGCTCCACCCTGATTTAAATCTCTCAACATCGGATGTCCGAAGTAATCCCATCTTTCGGATCAATCTAGTAATTACTGCGCCCAAATATGATCTTTTCTTTCCAAAATCTTTTTCTTGTAGAAGTCTCTGAGCAACTAGATAAGCAACCTGTATGTTTCTCTTTTCGAGAATGCTTGCCATGAGTGCGACATCAAATCCAGAAACTCGTCCGCTGGTAGTATGTTTCCCATCAAATGAACAAGCTATGAGCTTGTGGAGAATCTGAAGGACTGGATCCTTGAGTCGGGTTGCCTTAATACCCGAGAAGTATGGTGTAGGCGACCATTGACTCCATGCCTCAGCGCAAGTGGTGGTGACAGAAGCAGAGGTGGCTCCGGTGGTGAACAGAGGCGATTGTATCTCCTCTGATGTGTATAAGTCTAGATGGAGCGAGAACTGGGCGAGTGATAAAGTATGCGGGTTGCCCAGGTACTGAAACGAGATTGAACAATCTTCAATTTTCTCTCTCTGCTGAAATCTGAAGGTGGTCATAAACTCCGTAACCATCTCCACATATATCGGCTCATCGATGCTAAATAATCTCTTGAAGGATTCAAACTGCTGCCCATTCACTGTGTAGCTAAATATGCTTTCGAGTTTTTCCTTAAATCCTAGTGCTTGCATAACATTCCAGTCAATGTGCCGGAGACGCCCGAACTTCTTGTCTCTCCATATACGTGCCATTTTGTCATAGGCTGGCGTGGCACTCATGTAGGCTAAAGATCCTGAAAGGGGTCGTGCTGGGTTTAATTTATTCTTTCGTGCCATTGTACCTGAGAACATTTAAAGTAATGGATCCTTTGAGAAAGAGAAATTCAAAGCACGCTCCGAAGAATTTCGAAGTGAGGGCTTTTATTTCTAGACAATCTAAAGATTACATTAAACATAAAATGCTCTCATGCAGCAAATAGTCAATTATTTATCAAGGCAATATCGTCACTTAGAAAAATATAGTCATGGAATGGCAGTTGTCTTATTGTGAAGTACTGTTATTTACAAAGTTTGGTGCAAACCAAGTTGTAAACGACAGGAATTCACAATTCATGGTAATATCATTATCGGTAAGGTTTGACTTTAAGAGTGCAGGCTGAAGTAAGATTTTTGAATAAAGTAATTTGTCTTAAAAATTCAATACTTCAGGTTGACTTTTCAGGTCAAAGCTTTCTTCAAGTGATATTTTCAAATGTCCGCATGCCATAATTTTAACCTATGCATGCATGTTCTAAGTCATTTTAAGCATTTCCTATTTGATTAGCAAACTAAGTTATGCATAAAAGAAGGTATCATGCCTATGTATTTGATGTGGTCCAAGATTTTTTATTCAAAAGTGATGATTGTCTAGTTATTGCCTAATTTGACTAGTCAAAACAAGTAAAACATGATCATGCAATTTTCAACTTATCATATTTCTTATGTAAGCTAGTCAACTTCTTGTTGACTTTCAAAAGTCAAAATTGCTAAACCTAACTTGTACACATAGAACAACTAACATAGAGGGATTATGCAAAACACCATAATTACCAAGATACTTAGCATACTAACACTTAATCAAGCAAAGTTCTACACTAAATCAATTGATCAAAGTTATTTCTATTGAAAAAAAAATCGCACATATGGGAATTCGCATGGGTAAGTGGTAGGATCATGTAGTACCTAAGCATTTAATCAAGAAAAACTTTATTTCCTAGTTACTAGCTTAGCTAACTACAAGAAGTAAGTTCTTTCAAATTTAAAGTGGGTTTGTGATCATACCTTGCTTCTAGTATATGGAATGCAAAAACGAAAGTACAACCGAGAAGTATATGCAGCGAGGAACTCGAAAGGACAAGAGATTATGTAATTTGATGAAGTTTTGATGGTGGATTCATGGTGGTCATGGCATGGCCGGTTTTCTTGAGCAAGGGGGGGAGGAAGATGAAGTTTGTTAGATGATTTGAATTATGGGGAGTTAAGGAGGTTCATAGTGGTCCTTTAGGGTACATGTACTCACCCTAAGTACTATGGTACTCATATGGTCCCTAAGGTGAATTGAATGTTAAGTATTAATGTCTCAAATTAATTTCCAATGTCCACTAATAATGGTGATGAATCTTAAATATATTACTTGTAACTAGTTACTTGTTAGTTTCTTGTTACGTTGTAAATATCTTAAGAAACGCTCAAATTTTTGCGGAACAATTAAAATCAACTTTAAACATTAAACTCACGCTATTTTTGGTGTTTAAAAATCTTTGTCTGACGCGGGTCTATAGAATGTACTACTATTTCGGCAGAATGCTACTAAGATGTACGTTCTTTTAGAGGTGCATGCGTTTTCAGATAATAATTTAAAAACGTTTTCTGTTAAGGGAAACTTTCAAAAATTTATTATATATATATATATATATATATATATGTACTAAAAATATGCTCATTTAAAGTCACGAGCCTTGACCGTTTTCGGAAGGAATTGTTTTAAGATTCGATCCGATCCCTCCATAGGGAAAGGGTCGAGATTTGCTCCCTTAACTGAACATTTTTTAGTACAAAACATTTCGATAGCTCCCAGATGACATTGTAAACTAGAAAATGATGATCCTCTAAACTTCCTAGGATTTCTCGTTCCTCATACCCTAAATTGACAAGATCATCAATCAATTTATTATACACTTTCCTTATCTTCTTGGGATTTGATAGACCGTCACGCTCTCCTCTGTTTTTGTAGTTCAGATTGTGAGTAAGTTTATTCACAGCTTCCATAAACGCATTCTCTTCTGGTGAATCAGGTTCTCCGGTTGTAAGTTTAACTAGCTTACAGAGTTCACTAATTTCGGCTTTTTGTGTGGAAGTGAAGGGGTATTTGGTGAAGGTGAAGATTCGAACAAGCTTGACGTGAAGGTCTTTTCTTTTTTCAAAGAAGCTTGTGTCGGTTCTTTCCTTTGTGGAATTAGGAAAAACTTCTCGCAATTTTGAGATTAGGTAAGAAGTGGGGTCAACAAAGAACGGAATTTTACCAAGAAAGGTAATAGGAATCATCGGGTTTTGTTCTGTCCAGAACTCAAGTTTGTTGATCATTGTGGCGACATTGTGATTGATTAATATCATAGATATTGGAAGGTAATCCATGTCGGCAAATGATTTGAGGAGTAGATCTAAATCTGCTACAAACTTCAGTTCTTGGTCCTTGAAATTTGTGGAGTGGCCTTCGCATTCTTGATTTGACAGACGAAGAAGAAGGTTTACTTCTTTTTCTAATCCAGCAATCGTTTCTCGTTGGTTGAAGGAAAACAGGAGATTGGCATAGGTCAATTGTATGACGAATGCTTTATAGACGTCAGCCCTTCGGGAAGGATCGAAAGAAGCACCAAGGTGGCGTTCTTTAAAACAAGGTTGTTCTATTTCGACGGATGGAACCTTATCCACCACTCGGTATATGGTATATTTAGGTTCGTATGAAGAGAATGGAAAGATACCGTCATTGTGAGAATCGGATATGGTTTGGGCATATACCGATGTCTCAGGAATGAGGGTAATTAGGTCACATGTTTTCGGAGGCTTTACTTCATGATTTTCTTCGGGAAGATAATCAAAGTGGACAGATTTTGACACTTTAGGCATTTGTAAAGTTAGAGGGTGATCTTCTGGAGATGATGCCAGGTTAGGTAGCTGATCCGTGACATCAAAGTCCAGGAATTGGTTTGGAATGGAATGTGGGATCCTAAATTCTTCTAGGGAAGCATATAATTCATACTTTGAAGTACTAATAGAAGTGGGTTTTTTAGATGTCATGTTTAAACTAATATTATCCTAATTAACACTAAATTAACAGCGAATTAAATTAAAACTGCTTAAAGTAACTTTCGAGAGATTTCTACGAAGGAATCAATCGGAAGGGTCTCCTAAATACTACTACTTAAGGTGGCTTGAATCTACGTTTGTGATTCCCCGGCAGCGGCGCCAAAAACTTGATGTGCTCACACCGTGTCGTAGTTTTTCAAATGATGATGCGAGCGCAGCAGGGGTTTTAAATTTATATCTTGCGGGGCTTAAATTATACGTACTACCTACTCTGGTTAGTAAGCGGTAAGTACGACCTAAGATCGTTCTATGAATCCAAACGTGTGGGCGATTAAAGTTGGCACTTTCAGCAGGGAAGTATTTAGGATGGAACAAAGTAGGTAGGTTTTTGGGGTTTAAAGACAGGTAATTAAAATGCAGGAAAGTAAATTGCAGGAAAATAAAATAAAGGAAAAGCAGATAAAGATAAAGATGTGACTGCTGAGATTTTGATAATTAATATTTCAGGATGACAGAACAAATAGGGTTGATACATAATGTGGTAAATAAACTACAAGGGGTAAACTCTAGAACCCTACCAACTCAGTTTCCCATTGGCGTGTCACTTGGAACTAAGTTATCATGATTCTGATCGGAGCAATACGCAAACTTCCAATACTCATCTAGTTGAAAGATGAACAACCTATTTTGGTTTTATACCGAGGTGCATGAATCAGTAGCGTATCGTCTCATAGGTCCGACCGTTCTTAACTCCTAAGTTAGTTTACTACTCTATTAGCACGAAGATTAATAGCTTTGTATGTTTGGACCGCCGATTATGTAAGACTTAGTGTTTCATGAACTCTAGGTAACTAGGACTTTGTTCTATTCCTAAGTCTCGTCTTTGTTTAGTTAAGTTCTAATTACTTCGACTTATGACTTAAGTTCTCCTTTTCAAACAGTTATACATCTCCAGATTATCCGCAGTTTGATAAAACGTGTTTCATATGAGGACCATGCCTTTCAATAATAGATAGTGTACTTTACATAGGATTTCCACTGCTTCTTATATCCAACACGCGGTCAAGAGTAATTGACAGTGAAAATGACACTCTAACTAATTAAATGTAAAGCAGTGCATAAATGTAAACCTAATATATACAACGAGTGGTTTCATTGTGTCTTACTTATTGCATGTCATGGGCACAGATAACTACTTACCATAATTAAGGTTGATCAGGTCCTAATTACTAGGTTGCAGTCACGTGGATAACTGGAAAGGGTGCTCCATAAATTAAACTTAAATTCATAAAGTCTTAACAGTACAAAGATTATTATCTCCTATTTTATCTGAACGTGTTTTACGAACATTATTTTATAATACATTGATTCTCGTAGGATGCACCAGTTAGTTGTGTAGTTGTATTATCCTTTTGGAGTTCCAACTTTTGAACCAGAGCTGATTCCAGCGATATAACTACCTTCGGTCGTTTATCGGCTTCCGTACGTTTGTACTTTGCATAAAGCATTTCCAGCACTATACCGAATAAACAGTTGAATAGGGCCGTTATATCATTTTAAGATTATCGTGCATTGATTGTGTAATGACATCCTTACTTATAATTATCTACATCATCAGCAATCACAATAATAAACTACTCGCAATTCATGGCAACAAATAAATCACATACCAGGCAATAATACATATTTAAAATATGAAATGAGACAAGTATAATAAAAGTTTAGATATCACCCGGAATTAAATGCGTAGCAGCGTATTATTATAATTGACAAACTCTTTCACACGTACAAAGATTGATCTCCAAATCTCTAGCGTTCGCCCTAGCTCCCATGTTAGTCCGTGGACTAATTACAATATTCCTAGAATGAGAAAGACTAAAAGACTACGAAAGATTTTCTAGTGAGAAAGAAAGAGTGAAATATGCTAGAATATGTGCATATTTGGTGTGTGTTTCAAATGAACCTAAGCCTCCTATTTATAGGTGAGATTTGGCTCACATTAGCACCAAGAGGTGCATGTTAGAAAAAGTTAGCCAAAAGGGTGCACCGGGTACCGTACAACACGAAAAGTAGGCGCACCGGGTACCGTACAACACGAAAAGTAGGCGCACCAGGTACCAAAAGTTACCAAAAATGGAAACCGGGGCGGGGCTGTGGTGGCCGGCGGCGCCAGCAGGGTGGCCGGCGGCGGCTGGCCTGTAGCCGCCCCGTTGCGCCGTCTTTTGCTTCGTTTCTCGATTCGTGCGTGTTTTCTTCGTTATGCGTCCGTTTGTGTCGATTCTTTTTTTGTTGGATTTGTAATTCAAAAAAGAAGATTTTGACATAGGATAGGCCCTGAGATGAGGTCCCTAGCTCCAGATATTGCGTTCGGATCATTTGGATCTTCCGGCGGGCGCGTAATCTTCATTCTTTACCCGTTTTGGTTGATTCTTCTTCGGTTGGATTCGAATTTTGAAAACGAACATCTTGGAAATAATGGATGTTGGTGGAGGGCACTTTAGTCATGAAATCTCATTTTGATGCCTTGAATCTTCAAACGTGTGTGGAATCTTCATTTTTCATCCGTTTTGCTTGATTTTTATCGTGCAACCTCGTTTTGACCATATTGGCATAATGTTACTGATTTGTGCTATATTTGAATTAAAATTCCAAGAATCGTTCCAGAATGAGAGAGATATCGGTAGTAAAAACGTGACTTTTTACGCGATATCAGAATTACACGGGGTTTTGCTTCATTTGTTGTGTGTAGAACCTGTGTTTGAGGATAATAACCATTAGCCATCGGTCTCGTCCGTTATGGCCATACGGATATGGTTGGATAAGTGTTATTTGAGAGCCACCGCGGTAGTAGGGTTTCTCAAGAGCCACCGATCCTCACTATTGAATTGTGAGACCAGTTGAACTGTTGACCAGTTGAATAGTTGACCAGTTGAATTGTTGTATTGTGTATTAGGTGTTTACGGTTATTTGGTGTAAACAAAGTTGTTGTTGCTAAGTTAGACTGTTGATTAATTGTCTACTCACTTAGCGTTATGCTAATCTCCCACATTAACACTTCTTGCAGGTTATGGATATAATATCGGTGGGCAAGAATTCGGATGGGAAGGAATGTTTGACAGCGAGGCGTTACTCTGATATTTGATTGTATAAATATGTGGATATGTGATCACATGAGATATTTGGCCTTCAGGCATCAGTTGTTAATGAGGTCAACGGGTTGAAATGGTTGGTTGGGTTAGTTGGTTATTAAATGAATTACACGGGGTTTTGCTTCATTTGTTGTGTGTAGAACCTGTGTTTGAGGATAATAACCATTAGCCATTGGTGTAACACCCGCCAAATTAGGACTAGTGATTAGTACCTAATCAACTATTAATACATGTAATTAGTTCTGTGTTAGGCTAATTAATGTATCGGAATATATATTGATGAATATATACAATTATACGATTTGATTAAATCGTACGCAATTTAAATCGAATGTAATTCGAATCAATTAAATACGGACGTTGGAGAGCAATTTTATTAAATAATATAACATTATTTAATAACACTATTATTATATCCAAAATATTATGTTGATAATATTTCGTATTTATTTCCTATCATACAACAACGCTCAAACAGTTAAGAATAAAGTCAAGAATTATTTTATAACTCAAATATTAAATACTTGATGAAATACTTCAACTGTTATATCAAATAAATATTTGTATTTTAAAACATATAATTAAACGTGTATAAAACTATTTAACGTTTAAACGACCGAGAAAACGAACACCGCACGGAGCGCGAATGCACGGAGTTAAAAATTGGAGACCCACACCCCGGTGGGCCCCCACAAAAACCGGCCAAGGTGAGGGTCATCACCTCCCTCACCTCACTCTCTTCCTCATTCACCATTTTCTTTCTCTATCTTTCTCTCATTTTCTCTCAAATTAACCACCACCACACCACCACTTAATTCACCAATTACTACCATCAAACGGCCTTGGATTGTCATACTTCTTTGAAGAAAAAGGACCACCTCGACACGATCTATCATTCTATCTTTTCGGAATTTCCATTCGACACTTTGTAAGTTTCCGACAAAATCTCGAAACCTCTCGATTTTTAGTATTTTTACTTGTTTGTTGTTTGTAATAACTTGTAATGTCCATTTATGGGTTGGGTAAAATAATGGACCAAACGGAAACCGGAAAACTGGTTTTCGACACAAATTCCGGCCAACAGACCGTAATGTCGCTTTTAGACCAGAACTTATGCGACGTCAGCTACAACGTCGCAAATCCCCGCACAATGTCGCATAGTGCGACATCAGCCTCAACGTCGCACTAAGTTGCTAAAGTCGCATATAGCGACATAACACTTAAAGTCCCATTAAATTGCGAATGTCGCACTTAGTGACGCCACGATCATTATCGCAGTCAAGACCTGCGACAACATGCCTTACGTCGCACCTAATGTCACAGGAGACAGAACCTTGAAAACTCAGTTTTAACAAAGTACCGAGACCTGAAATTTATCACTTGATTTTACCCAAATTCAAATCCTAGATGCGTTTTTCTCCAAAGCAATGTAGTATAAATAAAATTTTTCGACCCCAACCAGGGGCCAGCCCCTTGGACCCCGCCAGGGGTTGCCACCCCTGGAACCCCGCTTACCTAGGGCGCTGCCCCCGGACCCCCGTCATTAAAATTTTGTAATCACTTTTCCATCTAAGCGTCGAACACTTACAAAAACATATATTGTACAAAGAAACATGTAATAATACTTTGAGATTACTATTCCAAACCGTCACCAACGGGCCGTACACGTTTTCAAAACTCGAATCAAACAACCAAATCGTAGTAATTTGGACATTCTAGTTAAACGAACAACTACAAGGGTGATCTTTTGAGATATACAATCATGGTTATAACCATTGCGTGTCGTGGACACCCTCAGGTTATGAGTCTTCGGACAATCATTAATCGGCTTATCAACTCATGCTTATTGATTTAACGCTTCAAGACTCATGTGAGTCTTACAGCCCCACTTTTACTGTTTTACATACGGGGTGAGATACATTGCTTACTTTTCTTGAACACAAGTACGAACTATTCATTTTACTATATGGGATTGCATGAGTTACTTACTTTCTACTGAAGTATCTCCATCATATATCGTTAGTTATGGACTTAAGCGCGAACACTAGTTAATGGATCCTGATAAACGCTCAAAAGTACTATATTTTAGTAGTATTTTACCCCTAATCTTGAATGTTTTTATTGCATTTTGTTTAGAATAGATTTTGATTTCGTTCATATTTGCAATTAGATGTGGAAATGGAGCGTTTATGGAAAAGGAACAGAAAACAGTCAATAATCGAGCTAAATGATGCATATTTGAAGAATAATGAGAGCCGAAGTCGAAGAAAAGAATGAAATAAGAAAAGTTAAGAAATCGGCTGGAAAAAGCATCCATACGCCGTATGGAATCCATACGCCGTATGGATTGCAGCAGTGGAGGCCCAGGTTACCCGAGTCTGGGCTGGGCTTGAAATCAATCCATACGCCGTATGGAAATCCATACGCCGTATGGATCAAAAATCACAGAAGTATAAAAACGCGTAAAAACCTTATTTCGACAGTTTTAAAAAGGTTTTTCGTTTTCTTTCGGTTTCAGACGTATTTTAGGGTTTTAATTTCGTATTTTAGGGTTAATTTGGAGGTACGGAAGCTAAGGAACGAGGATAATTCGCTCTAATCTTTCGTAGTTCATCGTTAATCGATTCGGTATATTTCGTTTCTTTATTTTCATTGAAGAATTTGATATAATGAATCTGAATATTTCTGTTTTGATGATGAATTGAATATCCAAAGTGATTGTGTAGTTTATTTAACTTAGATTATGATTATGGAACGATTGTTATTGCGTATTGAATAAGTTATTTGATTGAAAACGGTTATATTGCTCGTGGACACTTGTTTATTGGTAACTAGTTATTATTGTTACTTCACGTGGTTAATAATGTTGTTGAGATTGAGTTCCTTTAATGTTATTAACTATTGATGGTCATAACTTTAGGGTTTTGATTTATCACTAAATACGTTGAGTCTGATAGGTCGAGTATACAATAATAATTTACTTTAAAATGAGCAAGACAATAAGTTAATTATTGGGTATTGTTGAGTCATACCAATAGAGTTAATTATAAGGCGTTGTGAATGTTTAATGCATAATTTAGGGAAAGGCACACAATTGACTGATCATCTTGTGACATTGGAACCAGTGTTTCATGTTGGACCCTAGATTATAGGAATTAGTTGGACCCGAAACGTTGGATAGTTCATATTTGACTTAGTATTCATTTAAGAATTTGGTATTAAGTTGATCTAAAAGAATCACAATTAGATAATCAATGCGTAATCAATCGGGAAATATGAATCTAAGTGACATTAACTATACAATTACTTGTTCCTTCCAATTAGGATTTATTATTATATTTATTGGTAATTTTAAATTAAGTTTTATTAAAGTTTGTTTATTTTAATCAATTGTTTTCTAAAATGTTCGCACGGAACTAAAACGCACCCCATATTTACTGTTTTCTAGTTAATTGTTAATTTTCTATTATTAAATATTCCACCTTTTCCCTGTGTTCGAACTTGACTTACCAATCTATATTTACAAATGATCGGGTATTCTTGCCTGGTTGCTTGAAAGTATTATTTAGGTATTTCTATTTATAAATTGTAAAACAAGACGCGCTTTCACAAGCGACATCAAGTTTTTGGCGCCGCTGCCGGGGAAAGCGGTTGTGTTTATTTGAATAGAAATTAATAATTTTTAATTCTTTCTTTTTAACAGTTACTTTTGTTAATTAATTTCAGTAAAGTTGTTTTAATAAGTTAATTAAGTTTGTAATTTGTTTTCATTAATTCACTGGTTGAAACTAATTATCTTTTAATTGGTTAAACTTTTGGGGTTTTAGTTTTAACCGGCGGATGGAAATCCGTCCGCCGGTTGGAGTTACATTTATTTAAAATTGTACATGTTATTTAATTTTTGTTTATTTTGTGTGAACTAACTTGTTTTTCGTTAGTGGTGTTTTGTATTTTCAGATTTTTTTTTTAATTAGGTTTGTCCAATGGCGAGGAGTTTTGAAAGTGATGCAAACAATTACAATTTGGTTGGTATTTATGATCCTGAGAATTTGGTGTCAAGGGTAGAAAGTGCAATTCCATCATTCACTCATTTAGGCCGCAAGGTTGTGCCTATCACATCCTCATGTGAAGAATTATTGGGTGCGATTGCGAATGTGTGATGGGACATTCCTTTTACAGCTGAACTAATCAGGATATCCCATGTTTATTTCTCAGATTATCAACTGGCATTAGTACAGAACTTACTAGATAGTGCAGAAGTGGTAAGACAATTTGGGGATTCTCAGCAGTTTCTGGATGATCTTTTTGATTTTGAGGAATCTATAACTTTAAGGATTGAGGATGAGAAAGTATTCTTTGCAAATCAAAAGAGGCGATATGTTGAGATTTATGAAATTTTAAGACAACATTCGTTTCCTTATTCGGCTAAGCAGGCCGCATGTCTTAGCCGTATGGTTAATGCTTGTTATGAGTTAACAGGTCATCCAACTTCCGAAGCTGATAAGGGATTTTTAGCTGGTTTAAAGGATCTGGTTCAATTGTTAAAGATAGATGATCATCTCAAGGATGAGACACCTCATTGTTTTGTAGTGAGTAACACCATTCACTATCACATGAATAGAATGGTTGAACAGTTAGATCGTCTTGCTAAGGAAGAGGAAGGAAGACCACGCCCGGATTTTATTCACCCAACTGGTGAAATTGATTTAGCAACATATCTAGTGGCGAATATGAGAGAGTTAGTGGATGAGACTAAGATTCTGTACCAAAATGAACATTTCCACTATGGAATGGTGGAAATCTACATGAGATTTGTTGAGATATTCAGGAGTTCAGGTTTGTGTTTTAACAAACTTCAAGAGCAAGTTTTGAGGGAAATTGAAGGCTTAATCAGAAGTTTGAAGGAAACTCCATTGATGAGCAAGCATCATCAGATTGGAGAATCATGTTTAGAATTTATTGGTGAGCTTGAGGATGACAGTCCAGAGCGAGAGGTTAAGTTAGTTGGTAATGATGAAGTGTGGGATGAAGAAGGAGAAGTAACTAAGTCAGTATTGAAGATCAGCTGGGATTTAATTTATCTGCTTCCTGTGGTTAACGAGCATTTGGCAACTTTTCCAACTTTTGGTCATGGGATCATTAATATCCTTCCCATTGTCACTGAGCATTTCCTTGCTATCTATCCGAATCAGTGATTCTATTCCTTTTATATTCCTTATGCTATTGGATTATTTTTAACATTTTGGTTTGTTTTGGATTATGTTAGACTTTTGTTTGTTTGGATTTTTGTTTTTGAATGTGTGGTTTGAATATTAGTATTAATTTGAATATTTTTCTTTTCTAAGTTTGTTAATTTTTGTTATTTATTTTATAGTGTGGAATTGTGAAGATTTTGAAGTCGTGATTATCATCCAGGTTTGAAATTTAATTATATAAAGTTAGTGGTGAATTTGGGTTGAAAATCGTTTATTGAAAAATTCAGATTTTTCAATCCATACGCCGTATGGAATCCATACGCCGTATGGATTGATTGGGCCGCTGGACTGGGCCATTGACTGGGTTTAATGAGTTGACTTGGGCCTATTTAATCCATACGCCGTATGGATCAAAAATGCAGAAAACAGCCAGCAGCCTCCTTCTTTCTCATTTTTCATCCAAAACCCTTTTTCTAAAAAAAACCACCTACGGTTTTCACTTCCACAACCCCCAAACGGAAATTCCGGCAACGCATTCATCGCCATTTTTGCATATTATTGTTACACGCACGTTCCTCTTCAAGGTATAACTTCCCGTTTTCATTTTCGTTGTTTAATTCGCTCGTTTGGAAGTTAGGGTTTATGATAGAATTTTGGGTATTTTGGATACGCGTATGATTATTGGCATGTTTTGATTGAGTTATGTTCTAATTGCTATATGCATTGCAATGTCATATTCGTTTTTCAATTGTATTGCATATTCGAGATTATTTGGATTATTCGTTAGTGAGGAGTAATTGAGAATATGAGTTGTGCTCAATTATGCTATATTTTAATTCAGTGCTTATTAATTTTCTGACCACATGATGATTAATGCAAATATTTGTTTGGTACACACGTGTTTGTGATTACGGTCATGTGATAAATTGTTATATTGATTAATTGTGTTACAATAATTCATTTTGAGTTTGTATGAATGTTTGCTAGTTGCTAATACTCGAGTTTAGTGATTGTGCAATTTCGTATATTCAGAATGGTACCAAGTTATTATAATACATTTGATTATGCAATTGTCAGGAATATTTATTTAAGTATATACATGTATGCATATTGAGTAGTTTTGTTTAAATTGCAATTCAGGTTAATGAAATTGATTGTTGCGGTAGTTTTAGGCTAAACCTTTATGGTGGATTATTCAATTTTAAGCCGAAATGCTGCCGAAAATTTTAGTGATCTTTTTAACTGCTTATTTAGTATTATTAACAATTGTTTTGTTTAGCAGTTATCATGTCTAGCAGGAGAGCACGAGGAGGTGAGACTTTGGGAAACCCATTGATTAGATCACATAGATACCTCACATTTCTTGGGTCATATACTGAGACTGCTAGGATGCAGTTTGGAGATCGTCTGGCTTCCAATATTGGCCAGTCTATTGAGGTGTTTGATGCTGTTAACTGGAATGTTTTGGAGCATGTGATTGCTAGAGAAGGGTTTACTAATGGTGCTGAAGCCATTAGGAATTTACTGGCTATTCCATACGTATTAGAGGATGGAAACATTGGATTTGTTTCCTATGCTTGGTCCCGGTTATTCAGTATCAGGGAGGATATCTACAGAGAGTTGGTTGTAGAGTTTTACAGCACTTTTAGGTTTGATGCCAGGTCGACTCAATGGACTGAGAACTCCATTTTCTTCCACCTAGGGGGACAACCTAGACAGATGACTTTGGTTCAGTTTGCTTTGGGACTGGGGCTTTATGAGCCCAATGAGCTGGATAATCCTCACTTTCTAGACCACATTTCTGCAGGTGCTGTGAAGAAGCTCACTGATTTGGAAGTTGAGCAGGAGTGGCAGTTTATTGCCCAGGGTGCTTATGGTAGTTCGACGCCTTCTTACACGCGTATTCGAGATCCTCGTCATCGACTCATTCACAGATTGTTGACTTACACCATTGTGGGTCGCAAAGAGGGGCCTGAGAAAGTTTCGAGGCCTGACTTGTTTTATTTGAGCTCAATTATCAGGAATAGGTTAGTGAATGTACCTTGGAGGTTGGCTAAGTGGATGTCGAAGAGAGCTACTGGTACTAGAGATGGTAGTAGTTTGTGTGGAGGTCACTTTGTTACTCGATTGGCGAGATATCTTGGTTTGGCTACTCAGGATGAGATGGGCTCATGCACGATTGTTCAGCCTAGTATGGGTTGACTGACTGCATGCCGGTTGGAGGCGTTTGCTCTTATTGAGCCATGTACCATGTATGGAGGTCCTGCAGAGATGTATTACTGGGTTCCGATTACTCCGGTGGGACAGACTTTGCAGTCGAGGCAGGCTAGAGCCAGAGGAGATACGAGTGGCAGTGATAGAGGTCGAGGTACGGCACGAGGCCGTAACAGAGGGTATGCTACAGAGTTTGATCAGTTGTCTCAGCAGATGCATCAGATGCAGTTACAGCAGACTCAGAGGTTTGATCAGATAGATCTGATGCAGAGACAGCATTTCCATCAGACCAGTGCACACTTGGACTACCAGGATGGCTTGTTTGAGCAGTTGTTTGGTCAGTTTCCTTCTGGACCCTCATATCAGCCATTCCAGTACCAGATGCCACCAGAGTTCATGCCATGACCACCACCACCATCGCAGTCAGAGTATGGAGCGCCTTTTCATCAGTACCGGTATCGCCAGGATGACGACTGTGATTAGGATGATGTTCATCCTATTTGGTTTATGATTCCAGACACTATTATTATTATTGTTTTATTATTATTATTATTATGACTGTTTTTATTTTGTAGGTTTTATTAATTATGTTGGATTGGTAGTTTTAGGTTTGGTTGTTTTTAATTCGGTTGTTTTTATTTGGTATTGTTTAATTATGTTTGTTGATTGTTTCCTCAGAATTGTGTTGTGAGTACGTGTCATGCTGGCAGTAAGTTCAGCGCAACGAATAATTGAATCGAGAGGATGTGGGAAATTCGTATCATCCTTGTCATTAAACTGCACACTATTCCAGGGGAGTTTTTCTGTTCTAAGTTCTTTTCTCTTTTTCCCGTTTTCTTTTAAGAGTGTCATTATTTGTACAATGAGGGCATTGTACATCTTTAAGTGGGGGATGGGAGAGAAAAGAAGTGAAATTTCCACATTATTATTCTGTTAATAAGTATATGATTTTGTAATTTGGTTAATAGTTATCTTATTAAAGGTGAGTAACTAGGAGGTTATGAGTTGCCCATTCTTCAACCAAATTTTTGCATTTAAATTTCTTGTTTTCTAGGGATAATTATTTTGTAACTTTGTAGGTTAAATTTAAAATTTTCTACACTTTTAATTAAAAACTTAAGCTATTAAAGATATTATTTAGCTTCATTATATGATGTATTGATAGGCGATTTATATGAGAATGTTGGAGCTGTTAAGAAATGATAATTAAGGAGTAAATATTTCTTTTAGATGAATTTTAGCTATGTATGACGTATGTCTTAATTTTCATATTAGTAATGTGTGATATGCCATATTTTTGGGAATTTAATTAATAATCATTTGGGGATATACTGGGTGTTGTTTCCTTTGTTGTACGAAAGTACAGACCTGGTCTCCGTCAGTATATTTAATGAAAAAGAGCAAAAGAGTTTAAAAACTCATAATTTTAAAATGTGGTCAAATTAAGTCGCTTTGTTGTACTGAGGTACAGACCTGTCACCAATGGTTTGACTAAAAACATTATTGCTAAACCAAAATCAAGTTATGTTACTTTGTTGTGTTGAGGCACAGACCTGTCACCTCTGTCTTGATTTGAAAAATGATTGTTTTGATTAAATTTCAAGATATGTAATATTGGCATATTATGAGTATGAAAGTATATAGTTTTTGGAAGTCTAAGGAAATATTTACATAAATAATAATAAGTTGAGCTCGAATATTCAATTATAGATTGTTTAAGTGGATAACAATATCAGTAATCATTTTGAACTATTTGATGTTTTAGAATAATAACTCTATGTGTAGATCAGTTTTTGTAAATCTCGGAGTTTCTTAATAATTGTTTTTAGAATTAACAGAATTTTAAATTTAAACATTTGGGTTGAAGACGGGTGATGTTGTGTAATCCCTACTTTAGTTGTTTAGTTTAATGGAGATGACTGTTTTCCCAAGAAGTTGATTTTTGAATTGATAGTCTACTTGAGGACAAGTAGGATTCAAGTGGGGGATGTTTGATAAACGCTCAAAAGTACTATATTTTAGTAGTATTCCCTAATCTTGAATGTTTTTATTGCATTTTGTTTAGAATAGATATTGATTTCGTTCATATTTGCAATTAGATGTGGAAATGGAGCGTTTATGGAAAAGGAACGGAAAACAGTCAATAATCGAGCTAAATGATGCATATTTGAAGAATAATGAGAGCCGAAGTCGAAGAAAAGAATGAAATAAGAAAAGTTAAGAAATCGGCTGGAAAAAGCATCCATACGCCGTATGGATTGCAGCAGTGGAGGCCCAGGTTACGCGAGTCTGGGCTGGGCTTGAAATCAATCCATACGCCGTATGGATCAAAAATCACAGAAGTATAAAAACGCGTAAAAACCTTATTTCGACAGTTTTAAAAAGGTTTTTCGTTTTCTTTCGGTTTCAGACGTATTTTAGGGTTTTAATTTCGTATTTTAGGGTTAATTTGGAGGTACGGAAGCTAAGGAACGAGGATAATTCGCTCTAATCTTTCGTAGTTCATCGTTAATCGATTCGGTATATTTCGTTTCTTTATTTTCATTGAAGAATTTGATATAATGAATCTGAATATTTCTGTTTTGATGATGAATTGAATATCCAAAGTGATTGTGTAGTTTATTTAACTTAGATTATGATTATGGAACGATTGTTATTGCGTATTGAATAAGTTATTTGATTGAAAACGGTTATATTGCTCGTGGACACTTGTTTATTGGTAACTAGTTATTATTGTTACTTCACGTGGTTAATAATGTTGTTGAAATTGAGTTCCTTTAATGTTATTAACTATTGATGGTCATAACTTTAGGGTTTTGATTTATCACTAAATACGTTGAGTCTGATAGGTCGAGTATACAATAATAATTTACTTTAAAATGAGCAAGACAATAAGTTAATTATTGGGTATTGTTGAGTCATACCAATAGAGTTAATTATAAGGCGTTGTGAATGTTTAATGCATAATTTAGGGAAAGGCACACAATTGACTGATCATCTTGTGACATTGGAACCAGTGTTTCATGTTGGACCCTAGATTATAGGAATTAGTTGGACCCGAAACGTTGGCTAGTTCATATTCGACTTAGTATTCATTGAAGAATTTGGTATTAAGTTGATCTAAAATAATCACAATTAGATAATCAATGCGTAATCAATCGGGAAATATGAATCTAAGTGACATTAACTATACAATTACTTGTTCCTTCCAATTAGGATTTATTATTATATTTATTGGTAATTTTAAATTAAGTTTTATTAAAGTTTGTTTATTTTAATCAATTGTTTTCTAAAATGTTCGCACGGAACTAAAACGCACCCCATATTTACTGTTTTCTAGTTAATTGTTAATTTTCTATTATTAAATATTCCACCTTTTCCCTGTGTTCGAACTTGACTTACCAATCTATATTTACAAATGATCGGGTATTCTTGCCTGGTTGCTTGAAAGTATTATTTAGGTATTTCTATTTATAAATTGTAAAACAAGACGCGCTTTCACAAGCGACATCAGATCCATTAGGGAAATGACCCTCCCCGCCAGGGGTAGTAGCGCTACCACGAACCGTACTGTATAAACGGGCGACTATTATTCGTTACTTATGCTTGCTCAGTTACGAGCATGTCACGAGAGCAACTTATTACTTACAGGTTAAGCTTCGATTATGAGCCTTATGACAACGGTATAACTTACTTATTTTACATTTGCAGGATTGCAAATACTTGATTTACGCCTACGGGCACTACTGATGAAATCTTGTGTTCAAAAACTGATATTACTTACAAACCTGTGAGATTCACTAACATTTGTGTTGAACCTTTTAGCATGTATTCTCAGGTACACTTACGGAGTAGGATTACTCCCGGACATAGCTAGAGTCACATGATTTCAACACAACTGCATTAACGGAGATTCTTAACATTATCTTTTGTATATTTTGATCATGTAATAGAATCTCCCGCGATACGCGTGGACTCTAGGGAACTACATTTTCTATACGAAAACAATAAGTTTTCAAACATTTAAATCATATGGAAATGAAACTGTTTTACAACGTCTCATTTATAGGTCGTTTGCTATTTTATCTTATGTTCTGTGATTATTGATTAGTAGCACCCCAAACCTTGCTTCCGCCAAACAGTGAATTTGGGGGTGTTACAATCGGTCTCGTCCGTTATGGCCATACGGATATCGTTAGATAAGTGTTCTTTGAGAGCCACTGCGGCAGTAGGGTTTCTCAAGAGCCACCGATCCTCATTATTGAATTGTGAGACCAGTTGAACTGTTGACCAGTTGAATAGTTGACCAGTTGAATTGTTGTATTGTGTATTAGATGTTTACGGTTATTTGGTGTAAACAAAGTTGTTGTTGCTAAGATAGACTGTTGATTAATTGTCTACTCACTTAGCGTTATGCTAATCCCCCACATTAACACTTCTTGCAGGTTATGGATATAATATGGGTGGGCAAGAAGTCGGATGGGAAGGAATGTTTGACAGCGAGGCGTTACTCTGATATTTGATTGTATAAATTATTGGTTTTGAAATAACACCCATGTTGACAAATGATGTTTTAAATTAGGTTGAATTTGTAATGTAACTTGGTATTGTTGAAAGTTGGACTAACGCTTCCGATTTGTTACATTTAAATGATGGTAAAATGAGGGGTGTTATAAGTTGTTATCAGAGCATAAGTTTGGATGAATTGTACATTGTAAGATGTTCAATCCCAAACTTAGAATTGTGTCAAGTCAAACAATCCAGGGTGTGGGATTAGTGGTTGTATGAGAAAGTGGTTATTAAATGTGTACTAATCTATAACAAGTTGCAAGACTGTTGTTTTGGTTGCAGAGACGGAGGAATATGAGGAACCCAAGGGTATTCTCAATGATTCCTCAATACTCGTGGGCCTATGTGTATCAGGTACTTTTCAATAAGCTTGGTGTATTTCAATAAACTTGAATTGTTTACTTTGCTATGATATGATTGGTAGTAAAGTAGATCAAGTCAGACTGATATGAATCCCCTGTTGTGAGTCATTGATTATTATTACTTGTTAATATGATGATAGGAATATTAATGAGTAATTTTGAATGAACTTGAAATGATTAAATAGGTATTGAGTTGTGTAGACACATTGTTGAACAGGGTGTAATAGTTGTGTTAGGAGGATTTAATTGTGTCTACAATATGAAATTAGAATATGAAATCAGTTGTATGAATTATGTATGTTGAATTACTTGCTGTAGTGAAATGAGATGTTGGTATATCTCAATTGAAGTGATTTGGAATTGTGTTGTTGTTCAAATTAGAAAGTGTCCATTAAATGAAATGTGTGTTGTTGACTTGGAAAAGTCAAAGTTGAATTTGATAGAGTCAAATTGTTAATAGCTATGTTATAAGGTGGCAAATGTGGCTAGATGTTTATGTGTCTAATATGGATCATGATTGTGGTTGAATTATGATCTAGGTATTTCAAGTGGTAAAATAAGAAAGTCAAAGTGGTTAACCCACCTTTATATGCGTTGACAAGTTTGTAAAATGTCAAAGTTAAAATTTGTTGTAATTGGTATAAACATGATGATTTTAATGTGAAATTGGTGTTTTGAGGGTATAATAGGACACCAATAGTGAAAGTGGGTTAGTTTGTCTTGTAATAGTCAACGTAATGTGAAATGGGTGATGAAATGGTAGTTATATGGGTTAAAAACCCAAACGGGTCATTAAAGTGCCCAAATGGGTCACTTGATGGTTAACCGGTTAAAATGAGTAGTGGTTTGGTTATGACCAATGTAACAGTAACTTTAAGTCCTACATATAGTAGGAATGTGTGTTGAAAGTGTTAATGTAGTCAATATAGTTGAAATTGGTAAAAGTGACCAATTGGACCCTCAAACGGGTCAACGAGTCAAAACATGATAGAATGGGTATATGAGGGTGATGAATATGCCCACACGTCACAAATGTATATAGGAACATGTTGGCAAAGGGTTGGAGTAAGAAACCAAGCCATTTGAAATTTGACGTGTCACCAAAATGAGCTAAAATGGTCTAAAATGAGTCATACGTCCATTTTCTCGTAAAATGTGAAAATTGAAAAAGTGGAAAAATGGAAAGTTGTATTTTGATTATATAAAGGTGCCTACAAAATTTCAGACACTAATTCTTTACGGTTTGTGAGATATGCGCGTTTGAATTTTGCATTTTTGCACTAAGTTGTGCTAGAAATTGAAGTCTGCTGTGCAGACATGGGACCCGGCGGGTCGGGTAGTGAACCCGGCGGCTGGAGTGGTTGACCCAGCTGCTGGTGACCCTAAGCCGCCGGCTCTTATAGCCCAAATACGACAATTTATTTCTGTCGCCCAAATTGCACTGTACCCGGCTGTTTACACCTATGACCCGGTTGTTTGGGGTCTGAAGCCGGCAGCTTCACCCTATAAGCCGGCGGCTAGTGGCTTTTCATGTGATAAAATAATTTTTTTTGTTTTTCGACGTTCGACGTAACGTTTGACGTAGAAATTTCCGTTAGAAAATTTTGGTGTCAGAATAAGACGAAATTTACATGTCCACTCAAAAATGGCCCAACGGTCAAAGCTCATTGCTTGGCTATGAGCCCTGTCTGTTTTGGGCACTTCGGGGTCGTTTGGGGCCCGAAAATGGCATTTTACTGTTTTTCGGACCTTATTTCGGACTTTTGACTTACGTTTTGTATTGGGCTTTTATTTCTTTGAGCCCAGGGATCATTCCTGTGTATATTTGCAATATTAAAACTTGTTTTAAAAAGGTCCACATACTCTTATCGGGTATGAGTTATTTTCCAGTTGTTTACTAAACTGCAAAATCGGGTAGCAACTGGTATTGTTGATTGTTGCTAACTAGGGTTAGTAAATATTGAGTATGGGATTATGTGGATCATATATGTGAATTAATTGAACATGAAATGATCTATTGTAATTCAACTAAAGGTGTCTAGATTGATAAATATGTGTTGAGTATTGCACATAGTGTTGACAAAGCGTTTGGTACTAAATGTACTATAAGAGATGTAACTAGTAATTGATATTGAATCAGGTAATAAAGTGTTTAATTGAGATAATGGTGTTAGATATTACACCTGTGTTAGTGATACAGTGAAAAAAAATGGTGTTGAATGTCTGTGTTGCTTATACATACCTGATGATATGAGTAGTTTTCATTCAAAGTCATAAGTTGAAAATGGTAGCAAGTTAATACTTGGTTGTATGCCTGTTGTTAAGGTGTTGTATATGTGTGTAAATTTGGATATCACATTTGTGAGACATGTGAAATAAAAGATTAATCACTTTGAAGATTGATGGTATGAAGTAGCCTGAGAATAAAGTGTACCTGACATAATATGACGACGTTTGGCCAACGTATTTATATTATGTCATTTCACATGGAATTTTTGAGGCTACTAAGTACCAGATAAAGTTAAGTGGTTTTAAAATAACAGGTAAGATATGTTGACCTGTAATTGAGAAATAGTCAATGATTGACTGAAATGAAAGAGTAATAAACCACAAATTTGTTGCTAACATGGTACCTATGGTACAAGAGATGTGTATATAACTATCTAAAAGATGATTTAAGCAAAGTAGAGGTCAGTTGACTACGAATAATATTGTGTTGATATTGTTGAATAGGTGATTAATGATAGCACCTTGTGTTGTTGAAATACCTTTGCTGATGGCACATGGTATGAACATGTGTTGGTTTAGCATCCAGGTTGGTGTGATAGGATGCTAATTGATTATGTGATAATGGTTTTACCATAAAATTTGACCTCTACATATTGCTTACGGATTATTCATACGTGTTGATGGTTATATGATTTTGATTCCCTTAGAACAAAGAGTTTCATATAACTTAGTTGTGTTTATAATTACAAGTTGTAAAGTGGTAATTAAATAGTTGCAAAAGTGAATATTTCTAGCAAGTTATTAGCTGAAGGAATACATAGTTGTTAGCTAAATTGTTAGTTGTGAATTGAGTTGAACTTTTATTGTTAATGTGTATATCGGAGTATTCATTACCACTTGTCATGGTTATTGTAAAGTTGAAATGTTCACATGGATATGTGCTACATTTATTACCAGTGATTATGTGTTTTAAATTGTTTACATGACTAAGTGTGAACGGTCATGTAAGTGGTTGATTAACTTATCAGAGACAGGGTATATGCACAGTATTTGTGCAGCAGAACATATAGAAACATGTACAGGTGGATATGTGCATATAAAAAGAATTGTAAATGTGTACATATATTGATGAGTTGCTCAAGGGAGTAACATAGGATATGTGTAATTATTGTTGCGATTAAGTTAGTGATGATGTTACATTGTTGTTAAATATGTATTTTGTGTTGGTGTGACCAAGGATATGCATGAAGGTCGTATGCATAAGTTATTTTAAATTGTACCCACATCTTGGGTGCATATAGTTATGAGTCATTTGGTGATTAAAGTTGTATGAAAAGTATAGTATTAGTGAAATGAAATGTGTGATTCTATTTCACTAGATTGGTTAAGTGTGATCAGATTTCGAGGACGAAATCTCTTTTAGGGGAGAGATTTGTAACACCCATTCCTCGGGTCTGGCAGTAATTTAATATTTTCTGACGGTGCGTTATTATTTAATGTGTCAGAAAATAGGTGCGTTGTATTATTTGAAAATAAATTGGGAAAATAGTCAAATAATTTATTGTGACTAGTAAATTATTGATTGTTTTAAATTGTTATAGTTGACGGTATATTAAAATAGTTTTTCCTCGTGAATGGTTTTTCAGTTCCAGACAATAGATTTAAAAGGGACAAAACTAGTACACATATTATCTGATATATGTGTGTAATACGTATGTGAATTCACAAATACTCCAGAAAGGTCGATTGTGTACGAGAGAAAAATCATAAACCCCAATTAAGCTCTAAATCATCAAAATTCTTGAAAAATCAAAGTGTTCTTTCTCCCGTTCTTCTCTGGCCAAACCCAGCACACCACAGGGACGATTGTAAGGTTTCAAAACAAGGTCTGAGGTGAAATTGAAGCTTTAGAACTATGAATTAAGCTTCAAAAACGTGATTTGATCATTCCATCATCATCATAAACACTTTGTAAGTATTGATTTTGTGATTTCTATAAACCTAGAAAATGGGGTTTTGAGTATTTGATGAAATTAGCTTAATTAACTTGAAATTGAAGCTTGTAATGCTTGAATAGTTGTTAGTTGATGATTATATGATGATTATAATCTAAACCTAGCTTAGAAATGATGAAGTTGATATATGATCATTAAGGGTTTAATTGATTATTTATGAATTATGATTTATAAGCTTAATCTAATGAAGTGTAGTTCATAAGTATTGTTAATGATCATATTAAGGTTGGTTCATGATGATGATTAATTGTGTTCAAGCTAAAATGTGTAAAATTGATTAAGTGTTCATGATGATTATGATGATTATGAGGTGTTTGATGAATTATTGATGTTAGAGGTTATTCTTAATTTGTAATGAAAGAGTGAAAGGAAACATGGTGGTTTAAGAATTCATTTAAACCTAGTATAAGGGTTTTGAGGAATTCTTAATATATGGTGCTAATAGTCTTGTTAATGGTTTAACCATGTTGATTAGTGATAATTAAAGTAGATTAAAATGATAATGTGATCCTAATGATCATAATTTAATAAGTGATTGTGAATTGTGATGATTAAAGTGGTTATTCATAATCTTGAAATAATGAATGTTGAATTAATACAAGTTAGTGATAAGTTGTTTGATGTACTTACAATTGTATGATGTTATAATTACATTGGGACAAGTGACTAACTTGTGTTATTCTGTTGTATTCTCAGATGTGGAGAAGGCTCAGTGATATTAGACTACTGAGTGGATGACTGAGGTATTCGGTGAGTGGATCTTTAATCCTCAGTGTGGTTTAGTTGTAACAGGTTTGGTTACAACAAGTAAACGTATTATTACTGCTTTTGTTTGCCATGATGATTTTGGTTTAATAGTAATAATACTGTGGATAGACTGTTTAGTCTGATATGTTGACTTGATAAATATGTGGATATGTGATCACGTGAGATATTTGGCCTTCAGGCATCAGTTGTTAATGAGGTCAACGGGTTGAAATGGTTGGTTGGGTTAGTTGGTTATTATATGAATTACACGGGGTTTTGCTTCATTTGTTGTGTGTAGAACCTGTGTTTGAGGATAATAACCATTAGCCATCGGTCTCGTCCGTTATGGCCATACGGATATGGTTGGATAAGTGTTCTTTGAGAGCCACCGCGGTAGTAGGGTTTCTCAAGAGCCACCGATCCTCATTATTGAATTGTGAGACCAGTTGAACTGTTGACCAGTTGAATAGTTGACCAGTTGAATTGTTGTATTGTGTATCAGGTATTTACGGTTATTTAGTGTAAACAAAGTTGTTGTTGCTAAGTTAGACTGTTGATTAATTGTCTACTCACTTAGCGTTATGCTAATCTCCCACATTAACACTTCTTGTAGGTTATGGATATAATATCGGTGGGAAAGAATTCGGATTGGAAGGAATGTTTGACAGCGAGGCGTTACTCTGATATTTAATTGTATAAATTATTGGTTTTGAAATAACACCCATGTTGACAAATGATGCTTTAAATTAGGTTGAATTTGTAATGTAACTTGGTATTGTTGAAAGTTGGACTAACGCTTCCGATTTGTTATATTTAAATGATGGTAAATTGAGGGGTGTTATAGTAGAGCCTTCACCCAAGACGTAGGATGGAACCTTGCCCAAGAAGTAGGGACTTTCTGTATGTTTGCCCAAGACGTAGGGACTTTCTGTGTGTTTTCCCAAGACGTAGGGACTTTTCAAGTATTTATGAAAATGTTGTTCCATAAAAGATAGTTAGCGAAAATGTGTAGCTGGTCATTCTCCAGTGAGTTCCAATTTAGTTTTCGTATGAAATACTATTTCATAAACAAAAGTTGTAACAGTTTGACCGCAGTCATAAACAGTTTGTATAGTTTACATCAAATCAGTTATGTAAAAGTTTGCACCCGTAGCAAAAGAGTTGACTATGTTTTCCACCCCTGTTCAAAAGTAGTAAAGCAGTAAAAGTAGGGGCTGTGAACTCACCTGTTGAGCTCAGTAAAGTGCGAGTGCTAGCAAAGTCTAAAGCCCAAGTCTAATCCGAAATCTCCTAACGTCCTAAACGTATGAGATTTAATGAGTACAAATATGTGGATGTCTAAGTTGATCATCCATACTAGTGTTCATTCAACCAAATTATGTCTAAAGCGTTTGTTTGTCGTTTAAGTTTGTAGCTTTTGAAATGTATACGACTCGTTGGTAGCGGTTTGTAATAATAATTTCTGAAAACATTCTTATATTCGTTTCGTTTTATGCTTAGTAAAAGTATATATTTTTGTATGTTAATCATTGTTGTAAAGAGGGTAATTGTCGTTACGCGAATGTCGAATCGTTGGGTAAAACTCAGTTCGCAGGGCAGAACCTCAGTTCGCAAACCAGGTCAGTTCGGCCCGCTCGTTAGACTCGCAAGTTCGGCTCGCTCGTTCGACTCGCAAGTTCGACTCGCTAGCTCGGCTCGCGAGTTCGGTTCGCAATGGTTAGGTTTGCATGGTTCGATTCGTAACTCGGTTCGGTGCGCAGTTCGGTTCGGTTCGCAGCTCGGTTCGGTTCGCAGCTTGGCTCGGTTCGCAGCTCATTCGGTTCACTGCTCGTTCGGTTCGCTGGAAAAACATATCTCAGCTCGCGAAACGAGCTGATCGTACTTTAGGTTTTAAAAATTCCTTTTTGTGTCGTTTTTGGAGATAATTAGTTGATGAAAACACTAAAACATGGTATAGTAAGCAATATAAACTAGAAATATCGAAAGAAACAACGAAATCTAAGAGTTTGCGGGATGTCGGGATCTTACGAAATTATCGCGGAAGAAATCCTAGAAGATGGTTGTGTAGCCCTCGTCGTGGTGATCGCTTTTCCCTAAAGGAGCTCGGTGATTTATTGCGTATTTGTAGTAGTTTTGGTGTGATTTGTGTGGTGTTTTAGAGAGAGAATTGAAAGAGAATGGGGGTAGAGAGAGAGATGAATGGAAGAATGAGAAAGGAGGGGAGGTGGGGTGGGGGTTTTGGTGTTGTTTTTGTATCCCCATTTTAGTGGTATTTTTATCCGTGTTTGTTTACCAGATCGTTACATGTTACAATATTTTAAATAATAAGTTTTGAAATACGCATTCTATTAAATTTTCAATTGAGATATTTATAAAACTAATCTAGTTGAGTTTATAAAATCTTAAACTTTATTTTGTTTCAGTTTTACGTAATAAATGTTATTCGTTACGAAATACTTGTAAATATTATCGATATTATATTTAATAAACGTTAACGTTATTTAATAAATTTCATTTTATTAAATAATTTAGTTCACCAACAGTCGCATATTTTGTCGCGTTTGTTCCAATCGTTTTGTACGTAATTACGAATAAGTAATACTACGAGTATTAACCAGTTGTGCTTTGCTAGACTTATTGATGTTACTCAAAAAGTCATGTTTTTAAGTACTTATTTCCGCACTTTTTAGACTATTCTCTGGTGAAAACATTTCAATATAATCATTTATCATCAAAAATCAACAAGGTAGTCTAAATACAGACGTTGCTACAAAAATCAGTTAAATCATCCGTTTTGCATGCAAACCGAGGTAAATACAACCACCTTAAATATTCCGTTCTTAATTATCCTATGAAATAGATATTAATGCATATTTTATGATTCCATAGGAGAATCCAAGACCGGAGGTGGAAGAATCAAGTGAATCGGGTGAAGAACGAAGAAGATGTGCAGTCTGGAAGCCCGCCAATCGTCATCCGAAACACGCAAAAGTCAAACACCTCCAAATTTGGAAAAATCAGTGTCATTAGAAGCATAACGGAAAAACGAATCCAACGGCGCAATAATCAAGTAAAACGGACTCCAAAAGAAGAAGATACAGACGAACCAAGCAACCGAGAAATCAACGGAGGCCAAATGGAGCACCAACCCACCCCCCCCCCCCCCCCCCCCCCCGTGGATCCTAGGTACCGTATACGGTACCCTAGGTGCCGTATATGGGGTGTGTTTCCATGTTGGGTGCCATTTGCCCCCCCTTGGTCCGCTTGCCCCGTATGCTGCTTTGATGCTTGTATCTTGTGCTTCAAGACTTGTACCAAGGCTTTCACCCTTCTCCTATAAATAGTGGCTTCATTTCCACCATTCAACACATCATTCTTCACATTTCATTTTCATATTTTCATTCTCTCTCTAGCACTTCTCTAAGGAGTTAGAGGAGAATTAGCTTTGTAGTTAATATAGTTAGTTTCTCTCTCTAGTTTCTCTCTCTAGAGAACTAGAGAGATATAAGTTAGCGGTTAGAGCTAGAGGAAAGTTGTAATTGGGTAATCAAGTTGTAGCAAGGTTATTCAAGTCAGACTGTTGTAATCCTCAGTATTACTCTTCTAATCCGGTGATATTATCTTACTTTCTTAATGTTATAATGTTTACTTTGCATATTATTTCAGTACGATCTATGATTATTGCCATGCTGATTAGCTAGATTAATATGTGATTGTTGAAATGTAGATGTTAGGATTAGGGATGATGTTTAATTAATATATCTTATATATGATCGGTAGTTGTTATGCTGTATACATGTTTAGACTTATCCTGGATGTAGACTTAATTAATCACCCTTTCTGGTCTCTCACGTGACTGTTGCCTTAGGATAGGATCTGATCAACCCTAACTACGAATACACAGTTATCTCCTGTTTGCATGAAATTGTGGGATCGCGGTAATACGGCAGAATACTTGGTATAGCGTTGGAAATACCACTGGTAGAGTACAAATACGTGGAAGCCAAGGAAATGCCGATGGTCTATCTCACCGTGGATTACCTGGAAGCAACCCTTCCAGACACGGGTCTAGGTCTTGTTAAGCCGTGAAAATGCTATAGTACACTGTTAAACTACCTCTGGTTATAAAACTGTGTAAAGATACATTAGGTCTTTAAAACACCGTAGATATACCTAGGGTTAGAGTACTGTGGAAAATAAGGACACTATACACTGTACATATGCCTAGGGATGAACGACCGATGGAAAATGAGGGTCTAATCCATGACAGAAGTATTGGAACTTAATCAGATAGAAACAAGAGTTAGGAAATGAAAGCAAGGATGCCGGCTGTGCTCCCAGATGCTTAAAACCCCCTAAACTCTACTTAACCGATAGTTTAACTTATTCAGCATACAACCAGTATTACTCTGTTAAAATTGGATAGACATAGGTGTTAAGAAAATTCAGTGTTGTGGACTATCGCCTTATTCCTTAACCCCATTCAGAGGGTCGCTTGGTCTCCGAAAGACTCGGTGAGGTGGGTCTGAAGACAGTCCCATCTGACCAGAATTAGGATAGCCTAGGATTCAGTGACATATGCTTTAGGGTTACACTTAGACGTAGGGTCCTAGTGTTTACACCGACCGTTTAGAAGATTCTTAACTAGAGTAATCACTTATCATCAATATAATGGATATCATCCCGAAACCCTAATCGTCGAAGTTTCAGCAATCACTCTCTACCTGCTGCTTATATTCTCGTTTACTTTTCTGCACTTTATTTTCTTGTCTTTAGATTAGATTAGATAAAACCAAACCCATACCTACCTTGTTTCTAAACCCATCCGATTGTCAAATCATCTTTAGTAGGTTCCAATTCAATTCAATTCGTTCTGATTTTGGACGATACTCGAGTTATACTTGCCACCTTACCCACAAGGTAGGTAGCATGCATAGTTTGAGCCCAGCAAAATATAAATTTTTAAAACTTCACCGCTCGTCGCCTCTGTTGCGGTCGGACCAATGACCGGGGTAAAACCCGACCGACGGATAGGGGCACGACAAGTTTTTGGCGCCGCTGCCGGGCATCGGTTTCGTCACGAATTGAATTATGCCTTAGACAATTAGCTTTAGTAGATCCTTCCTTAAGATTATCATTACTTAGGAAGTTAATTGCTTTATTAGTTAGATAACTTAGTTCTTAAACCCTAGAAAATACATAAAAATTAAAATAATTAAAAACCCTAATTCTCCTTCATACCCCATCTCTCCTCTCAATCAAATGATGACGGATGAGATGACGGCCTTGGTAGATGCGGAATTCTTTGACTGTCCAGAGTATGAGTCAAACTCCTTTGACGTTAGAGAGCTCTGTGTTAACCATGAAGTTGAGAACCTAAAAATATCAAGCTTGGACTTAGGTTTTGATGAATCTCAGCAGAAGATTCCAGCTTCTGTCGCTATTGCTTTGAGTGTTCAACCCATACTTGACCCTGAGATTCTATCAATCTTGTCTAGGTATCCACACTATATTAGACCTGCTACTTTACCTGATGATGAACCGTTTGGAATCGAAGTGTTCTTCTATCCACCCATGCCCTGGATGGATTTGAATGAACATCTTCATTGCCTAGATTAATATTTTGAATACGATCTCCCCGATATTTTGCGAGCCCGCCCCACTATGTAAGTCCCGTGTGTTATGGATCGATAACAAGGTTATCTTTAGGTATTAAGGCGTGGAGTTCCTCAATACTTGGTTCCCAGATTGTGAATGAATTTTTTCGCAAGATAATAGTGAATTGATTATCAACAAGGTTTTGTATCGATTAATTAATGTTAATCGATCAATACCTAACCTTAGAATGCTTAGAATCACAACAATAAGCTCTGGAAAACGAATTGGCAAAAGTTATGATTGTTTAAACCCTAAATTTGTATATATAATATTTATGCCGACTAGACTCGCAGCCCGATGGGCTCTGCGAGTCGACTGACTTCGCAGCCCAAACTATAACACCCCCTGTTTCAATATAAACAATAATATAATAATTGCGACTCGGAAGCGTATATTTCAAAACATACTATCAATGTTTTACATTACTTAAAATGTCACTAAACTTTTTTCAAATCCAAACACATGACATTTCAACCAACTCGGTGTTATATAATTTAAAACATATATTTAGTTATCAGAATAACATCAGAGTAACAGTCTGTCAAACATTCCATCCAGTCCAACAACCTCCTGCCCAATATGTCCCATCTATTTAACCTGCAGGAAGAACTGTGGTGGGGTTAGCATAAAGCTAAGTGAATGAAACTATAAGTAACAGTATAACCTAGCATAACAATCTGTTTACATCAAATAACAATAAACAGAAAATCAATCATTCACTCGACATCCAATCAATGTCAAGCTACACCTATCAATCATTATCAATCGTCATGAGGACCGGTGGCTCCTGAGATACCCTAATACCGGTTTGGTACTCAGGGAACCCTTATCAATCATCTGTATTGGCCTATACAGATTTACCGGTAACCAGTTGTTAATCACACACGACCTAGATCTCCAAACCAACATTTCAAGTTTCAAGATCTCCTGTCGTCTACAATAACAACCAAGTCCAACTGTCAAGTCAAGTTGACCTCAGAATCTTACATACTAACTCAAACAGCCAAGTAAGCAAACCACCTAACTAACATGGCAAGTTATCTTAACAGATGCATCATATCAAAGTAATACTATAAATTACTTATTGTAAATCAAATCATTACAACTAAATCACACTGAGGTTACAGATCCACTCACCGACTACCTCAGGCCTCCACTCAGTAATCTAATATCACTGAGCCTTCTCCACATCTGAGAATCAATATCAAATATAAGTTAGTAATCCAGATCATCAATACATAACTTATATCAATCTTTAACATTTAGGAACTTAACATAATTAACATTACAATTACTAGTTCCTAATTGTGTATCAATGATTTACAATATAATCATTATCATATATTATCCTATAACATATATCAAGCACATTACTATCGAAATCAAACAAGTAATGCTGAAACAGCTCTTTAAGCCGCCGGCTTCCTCCTAGAAGCCGCCGGCTTCAATCCATCACCCGCCGGCTCCCCTTCCTAAACCGCCGGGTAATTTACCAATTGTGGTAACAGAACCAAAACATGTTTTAAAGTTTCTACCAGCCGCCGGGTCGGGTTTATACCCGCCGGGTCCCTACACCACAACACAAGCCGCCGGCTAGGCTCAGAAGCCGCCGGCTTCTATTGACTCGGGACAAGCCGCCGGCTTCGGCATGAAGCCGCCGGCTTCAGGCTTCGTCCCAGCACAGTTTCGAGCTGTAAAACCCTAACCCACGGGTTTATAATCCAAAACCTCAAAAACAAGGTTTCTAACCGTTTAAAACCACAATTATTATCACATAATCAATATGTAACACTTATAACATGATTTCTAACATCCAAATCTCTCAAATCATCAATTTACCCAAATTCAATCAAAAATCAAATTCTTAAATACTCAAGAATACTTACTGATTGAAGAATCTAACGATGGTAATCTGATGATTAGGAAGTTTCACGAGAATCACCACTTCCTGCTTTGATTTCTGGATTGATTTGGAGGTTTTCAGAGAGTTTCTGTGAGTTTTGGAATAAAAATGAATAACTTTCCTAAATAGGAAAGGATATATATAAGTCGGCTCATCCAACCGCCTTCAATATACGGGTATAATTTAATACCCCATCTCAATCTATTGTCTGGAACCCGAAAACCATTTGCGAGTCCAAACATTTTATTGCACCGTCAACTATATTAATTTACAACAATTAATAATTTCCTTATCACATTGGAATATTCGACTCCTATTCCAATTATTTCAACTATTTCAAACAATATTATTTCCAAACACATTTAAATCAAGAAATAATATAAAACAACTAGGTCCAATTCGAGGATGTTACAACTCTCCCCCCCTTAAAGAGATTTCGTCCCCGAAATCTAACCTCATTCGATCTGTCTAATGTGAGATAATCACATATATCTTAACATACATTTGTCCTCAATAGCAACTTACAACTATACTTAGACTGTTTGAATTCTTTCCACATGCACATATCCAAATGTACATGCTTCTATCTTTTCCTATGCACACTTACAGTGCACCAAATCAATATCATCAATCAGATATATCTTATAAACAAACACCTACTTTAACAAGTGAAACTTATAATCACTTAATCAACAAGTAAGACTTAACATTACTTAATAGGTCTATGCAACCAGAAATTAGCAATGTGCTAAAATCTTTAACCTATTACCACTATTCATCTCTGTTAACAACAACACAGAAACAATAACAATAACAGTGGTTATAGAATCACAACACACTTAACAACACTGAAAATTAATTTCAGTTCACGACTAACAACCAGTCTAGTATACAGATAACAATTTCAAATCTCTACTATCAAGGATTCAAAACTAGGTCAACTTTTCATCCAAAAGTTTCATACCTATATTATTGTGAATAACCAATCATATTCACATATCATTACAATCATATGAAATCTTTTACTTAAAAGTAATCCAGATTCATATCACCTTAATAAGCAAGGCAGAGGTCAAACTCAGTAGGTAAAATCACAATCAACAAGTACTTTTGTAACACCCCCAAGTTTAACGAGTTGCGGAAGCATACATTGGGTGTTACTAATCAATATACAAAGCACAAGATTAATAGTAAACGACCTCTAAATGAGACGTTTGTAAAATAGTTACATTTCATAATTAATAATCGTTTGAAAACCGTAGGTTTTCGTTACAAAAGTATGTAAGCCTAGAGTCCGCGTATGTGGCGGGAGATTCTATTACATAACCATAGTTACAAAAGATAATGCTAAGGAATCTCCGTTAAATGCAGTTTGGAAATCATGCGACTCTAGCTAGAAATCCTGGAGTGATCCTACTCCGTGAGTGTACCTGAGATACAAAGCTAAAAAGTGTCAACCAAAAAGGTTGGTGAATCTCACAGGTTTAGTAATAAGTAGGTGTCATGAACCACAAGTATGTACCCGTATTGCTATCCAGCAAAGTAAGTAAATCAGTTTATCAGTACAGTGCCATGAGCTCATAAGTTGAAGCTTAACCGTGTAGTGTGAAATAATTCACGTACCCCCGTGAGTGCTATCCGCACACTCATATGTAACAAATACTAATATGTCTGTTTCTACGTGTAAATCAGTACGTGGTGGCGCTACCACCCCAGACAGGGATTGTCAGTCCCAGATGGATCCATCTACTAGTAATCGCGCTTAAGTCCATAACTAACAACTTACGATAAGGAGGCTTTCAGTGGATAAAAGTAACTCATGCGTTTGTTTGTAATCAGTAATGTTTTCAGTTCAGTACATTGTGTTCATACGTAAAACAGTTGCTAAGTATCTCACCCCGTATGTAAAACAGTAAAAGTGGGGCTGTAAGACTCACCTGAGTCTGAATGCGTTTAAACAAACGTATGTTGATAAGCGAATAATGAAGTCCAACGACTTGTAACCTGAGGGTGTCCACGACACGCGATGGTTATAATCATGATTGGGTATCTCAAAAGATCACCCTTGTAGTTGTTACACAACTATATATGTCCAAATTACTTCGATTTGGTTGATTTGATAAGTGTTTGAAGATGTGTACGGCCCGTTGGTGACGGATTTGAGATAATATACTTTAAGTGTTTTTATTTAGAAGTTGGCATTTTGCACTTAAAAGTGTGTCCCAATGTGTTTTATAGGTCGTATCGTATAAGTGTTTGAGGTTATATAGTTTCGACACTTAGTGAAATTGAGATTTGAAAACCTGCTGTTTTATGCGACATAGTCATGCGACATTAAATGGGTTATGCGACACAAGTGTTGTGTCGCATAGGAATGCGACACAATGTCCATACGACACAAAGGTTGTGTCGCATGGATGCGAAATGCTGATTCAACAGCGACATAGTGATTGTGTCGTATGATGTATACGACATAGTGGTTGTGTCGCAGAACTTACGACACAAAATATCTGGTACGACATAAGGTACGACACAAGGGAGTTTATGCGACATAAAGGCTAAAATACGACACAACATGCGACACAGTGCTTGTGTCGCATGGATGAACACCAGCCCAGAAATCCGGCTGTCACGACTTTTTCCGGCCAAAATCCGTTTTTAAACCCGTTTTTAAGCTATGAAATCGTGTTCTAAATGTTGTAATGGACATATACTAGTTATAATAACAACCACAAATGAAAAATACTAAGAATCGAGAGATTTCGGGATTTTGTCGGAAACATACAATTTGCCGAAATGAAAATCCGGAAAGGTAGAAATGTAGATCGTCGCGAGGTGGTCGTGAATCTCTAAAAATATTTGTGATCCGGTCGCGTTTCGTGGTAGTATTTTGCGGTTTTGTGAGTTTGGTGTTTTTGGTGAAATGAAAGAAAGAAAGTAAGAGAGAGGAATAGAAAGAAAGAGAAATGAGAAAGGTGAGGTGGGAGGTGGGGGTTATCCCCACCTTCGCCCCGCGTCCCGTGCGGTGTTCGTTTGCTCCGTCGTTTAACGTTAATTAATTAGTTACATTTTAATTATAAGTTTTTAAAATACGATTTATTACACGACATATTGTTTAAACATTTTACAATTCACTTTATATTTGCGTTAAAATGTAAGTTAGTTTATTTAGTTTGCGCGTTTTAATATTTTTAAATTGTATAATTTCTGATTGTACGATACGAATAATTACGAAATATTATAATAATAGTATTTTTGAAATAAAACGTTATTTGATAAGATTGTCACCAACGTCCATATAAAAATTTGAATCGAAATGCATCCGATTTAAATTGCGTACGATTTAAACAAATCGTATATTCGTATATATATATTCAACAATATATATAATTCGATACATAATTAGCCTAACACAGAACTAATTACATGTATTAACAAAGAATTAGGCGCTAATACTAGCCCTAATTTGGCGGTTGTTACATTCTCCCCTTGTTAAAAGAATTTCGTCCCGAAATTAGCTCGATTGCACGGTCAGTGCGTTGTCTGGGAAGAGATGTGGGTATTTCAGTCGCATTTGGTCATCCCGTTCCCAGGTGAATTCAGGACCACGTCTAGAATTCCACCTGACTTTAACGATGGGAATACGACTCTGTTTTAGTTGTTTGACCTCGCGGTCCATTATTTCCATAGGTTCCTCGACAAAATGAAGTTTATCATCGAGTTGAATTTCGTCGAGCGGTATAATCAACGTCTCGTTGGACAGACATTTCTTCAGATTAGAAATGTGGAATGTGTTGTGAACGCTGCTAAGCTCAGCAGGGAGTTGCAGGCGGTATGCTACTGGACCAATCTTTTCAAGGATTTCGAATGGTCCGATGTACCTGGGATTCAGTTTGCCTCGCTTTCCGAATCGAATGACACCTTTCCAGGGTGAGACTTTCAGAAGTACTCGATCTCCAACCTGGAATTCGAGGTGTTTGCGTCTCACGTCAGCATAGCTTTTCTGACGATCACGCGCGGCTTTTAATCGGTTTTGTATGCTGATGATCTTTTCGGTTGTTTCATGTATGATTTCTGGACCGGTGAGTTGTGCATCCCCCACCTCAGTCCAACAGATAGGTGATCGGCACTTACGACCGTACAGTGCCTCGAAGGGTGCAGCCTTTATGCTGGTGTGATAACTGTTGTTGTACGAGAACTCGCACAACGGCAAGTGGTTTTCCCAGTTTTTACCGAAGTCAACTACGCAGGCTCGTAGCATGTCTTCCAGTGTTTGTATGGTTCGTTCGCTCTGGCCGTCGGTTTGAGGATGGTAAGCCGTACTCATATCCAGACGAGTACCAAAAGATTTTTGCAGTGATTGCCAGAAGCGAGAAGTAAACCGAGCATCTCGGTCGGAGATGATTGAGATGGGCACACCGTGTCTTGACACGATCTCCTTCAGGTAGATCCGTGTCAAACGTTCCATTTTATCAGTTTCCTTGATGGCTAGGAAATGAGCAGATTTAGTGAGTCGGTCAACGATCACCCAAATGGTATCGCAACCGTTAGAAGTTTTCGGGAGTTTAGTAATGAAATCCATGGTGATCTGCTCCCATTTCCATTGTGGTATTTCGGGTTGTTGTAGCAAACCGGAAGGTTTCTGGTGTTCAGCTTTAACCTTGGAACAAGTAAGACACTTGCCAACATAGGTTGCAATGTCAGATTTCATGTTGGGCCACCAGTACATTTCCTTGATGCCGTGGTACATTTTGTCGGCACCGGGGTGTATAGAGTATTTAGACTTGTGAGCTTCATCCATCACCAAGTCTCGCAGGTTCCCAAAACTTGGTAACCAGATTCGATTCGAGAAGTATTTGGCCCCGTTAGATTTGGTTTCAAATTGTTTATCCATGCCCCGCAAGGCCTCGTTTATCACGTTTTCTGGTTTGAGTGCTTCGAGTTGAGCAGTGAGAGTTTGATTGATGAGGTCGTTGTGAATGGTCATACCGAGAGCTCGAACTCGAAGTGGTTTCACTCGTTCTTTTCTGCTCAAAGCATCGGCAACAACGTTTGCCTTGCCCGGATGATAGCGGATTTCGCAGTCGTAATCAGTAAGCAACTCGACCCATCGACGTTGCCTCATGTTGAGATCCTTTTGATCGAAAATATGTTGGAGACTTTTATGGTCAGTAAAGATTGTACACTTGGTACCGTATAAGTAGTGTCTCCAGATTTTTAGAGCGAATACAACAGCCCCCAACTCTAGGTCATGAGTTGTGTAGTTCTTTTCGTGGACCTTGAGTTGTCGAGAGGCGTAAGCGATGACCTTGTCTCGTTGCATCAACACGCAACCAAGACCTAGGTGTGAAGCATCACAGTATACCACGAAGTCATCGTTGCCTTCGGGTAAAGATAAGATAGGTGCACTGCAGAGTTTTTGTTTTAGTAGTTGAAAAGCCGACTCCTGTTTGTCAGTCCAATCGAACTTCTTTTCTTTTTGAGTCAGTGCAGTGAGAGGTAGGGCTATTTTCGAAAAATTCTCAATGAACCGCCTGTAGTATCCGGCGAGTCCTAAGAATTGGCGTACCTCGGTCGGTGTAGTAGGTGCTTGCCAACATTTGATAGCCTCGATTTTCGAAGGATCGACATGAATTCCTTGATTATCAATGACGTGTCCAAGGAATTGAACGGTTTGCATCCAGAACTCACACTTAGAGAATTTGGCGTATAACTCTTCGTGTTTGAGCAGCTCTAGGATGGTTTTCAGGTGTTGCGCGTGTTCTTGTTCAGTGCGCGAGTAAATCAAGATGTCATCGATGAAGACGATAACAAACTTGTCAAGGTAAGGTTTGCACACCCGATTCATAAGGTCCATGAACACAGCCGGTGCGTTGGTTAAGCCGAATGGCATCACTTGGAATTCATAATGCCCGTAACGAGTTCGGAAAGCTGTTTTTGGAATGTCATCGTCACGAACTCGGAGTTGATGATAACCTGACCGTAGATCGATCTTTGAATAAAAACTCGATCCCTGAAGTTGGTCAAACAGGTCATCGATGCGAGGAAGTGGGTAACGGTTCTTGACAGTTAATTTGTTGAGTTCACGGTAGTCGATGCACATGCGGAAAGAACCGTCTTTCTTTTTCACAAACAGGACCGGAGCTCCCCAAGGTGAGGAACTTGGTCGAATGAATCCCTTGTCCAGGAGTTCCTGTAATTGAGTAGACAACTCCTGAAGTTCGGATGGGGCTAGTCGGTAAGGGGCTCGTGCCACGGGTGCTGCACCTGGCACAAGATCAATAGAAAATTTGACTTGTCTAGTTGGCGGTAGGCCAGGCAAGTCTTCAGGAAAGACTTCTGGGAAGTCTCGAACAATAGGCACATCCTCAAGTCGCTTCTCCACCGACTTTTTCTCCATAACGTGTGCGAGGATTGCCTGATACCCTTTTCTTAAGTATTTTCGGGTTTTCATGCAAGAAATGATGTTTATTCTCGTCCCACCGGTCTCCCCTTGTATGCTCAAAGTTCCACCGGTGACGAGAGGAATGCGTACAATTTTCTCGAAACAAACGATTTCGGCTCGGTGCTTGGACAACCAATCCATACCGACGATGATGTCAAAGCTGCCGATTTCGACAGGTATCAAGTCAATGGGAAAGAGCTCATTAGCTAAGTTCAGAGTGCAATTAGGTATCACACTGTCGGCCTCAATAAGTTTTCCGTTTGCCAATTCTATTGTGTACTTAGAATCTAAGGCAATAGGTGTAGTGTCAAGTAGTGGATAAAATTCGTCGGAAATAAAGCTCTTATCAGCACCAGTATCGAATAATACAGATGCAGTCAAGTTGTTGAGAAGAAACGTACCCGTGACCACATTCGGGTCTTGACGGGCTTCCCCAGATTTCAGTACAAAAGCTCTTCCTCGAGCATTGTTATTGTTCCTGTTGTTGTTGTTGTTCAGCTTCGGGCAGTCTTTCTTGAAATGCCCCGTTCCGTTGCACCCATAACAAGTCTTTGGTGCCGAGGTGTTGGTGTCAGTGGTGTTTGATCTACAGTCCTTAGCCAAGTGTCCAAATCTCTTACACTTGCTACAGGGACACGAACCAAAGTGGTGTCGTTGGCACTTGGAGCAGTAGGGCTTGGTTCCCTTGTATGCTCCCTTGTCATCAGTATTGGAGGTGTAGGCTTTAATGGTTTCAGGTTTCTTGGTTTGGTGGTTGTTGTGGTTGTCGGACCATTTTCTTTTATTGTTGTTGTTGGAGGATGGAGTGGGTGGTTCTGGGTCCTCGTTCATGGCTAGAAGTTCATGGGCCAACCGGATGGCACCGTGAAGAGTGGTTTGTTTTGATGAGGCGACATTCCCCCGGACAGGTTCCGGAAGGCCGCGGATGTATTTCTTGATCTTGTCGGGCTCAGTACCCGCCATAGTTGGGCGAAGGACGGTGAGTTGTTGGAATCTGGTGGTGTATCCAACGATATCAGTTCCTTGCACTTTCAAGTTCCAGAACTCTTCGTCCAGCTTGTAAAGTTGTTCGGCCGGACAATACTCATCAGTGAGCATTTTCTTCAGATCCTCCCAAGGGAGTAGATAAGCTGTATCAATACCCACAGACTGGGTATAGGAATTCCACCACGAGAGGGCACCATCTTCGAGGGTGCAGGTGGAGAACTTGACTTTGTCGTCCTCCGCACATTTGCTGATGCGGAAAACGGATTCCATCTTTTCGAACCATCTGATAAGTCCGATGGCTCCTTCGATCCCCTTGAAGCTCAAGGGCTTGCAGTTTTGAAAATCCTTGTATGAACAAGGTTTTGTAGCAGAGGTTTCAGCGGCATCGCTGTTTCTTGTGGAACCTGGTGGAGTATTCCGAGCTAAGGCTTCAGTAACAGCCTGGGTTATGAGTGAGGTGATTTGAGCGTCAGTGTAAGGTCTTGACTTTGGCGGCATGACTCTTCAATAAAAGAAATGAAGATACATGAGATTTTTGCAAGAAGGTTGTATGTATTTCAGATGTACATGTATAAAGGTGGTAATACATAACATCAATATGGAAAATGACAATTAATATGAGTTGAACAACAAGAAATATTTGATAGATGATGCTAGTTCAAAGGTTACATCCTACGGATGTATTACAAAAGGTGTCGGGAATTATCACATCCGACTGAAACATAAAGTAGTGCTTAGACAGTTACTAGATTACAGGATAAAGACTACACTAGTTTTAACGTATATTAATTTGTTCCATCATCGTGACAAGACGGTCCACAGTGTTTGCAAGCCTGCTAGCTTGTCGGGCGTTGTCTTCTGCTAATGATAGTCGCTGTACCAATCCGCGGGTATATTCTTCCGTTTCCTGTGAGCGTTGTTCACACTCCTCAAGTCTGTGTTTCAAAAGAGTGGTTTCCACGCTTATCTCCACCACTCTGTTGAGAAGAATGTCCACATTTGTAACGGTGGTTTCGTGATTCTCAGAGACTTGTTCGATGCGCTCAAGTGCTGTAAGTCTCCAGTTTTCGTTTGTTTCCTGCAACACGACATCCATGGTGCGAAGTCGTTGCTCGTGTTGGTTCACCCTAGCAGCTAAGGCTGGCACGGTGAAGTGAGTGGAGTACGGGCCAGCTCGAGGTAACCTGTTGTTCCTCCTTGCTACCCTTGGGTTCTGCGACCCGGATTGAGAACGAGATGAATCGGATGGGATGTTTGCCATTTCTGAGACAAAGCGTTAGTAAGATTGAGGCCTATATTCATATAGTCCCTATATAATATAGCCTATTGAGTGTCTAGCATAAACATGTTTAAGTCTCGGTTCTCTCGAAGTCAGAGTCTTCTATTGTACCCTGTTCAGCCATAACCCCTTTCAGATCTTACATCATTTTCGCTTAATTGTACATAGTTGATCAGGCTATGTTAAATTAAACTCGTATGATGTAATCATTGAACCGGTTATACCTAATAAGGGATACTGCCTAATGGTCATAGTCTAGGCTCACTAAATGCAACCTAGTTCACTACAACCTTAGGCTCTGATACCAATCTGTAACACCCCCAAGTTTAACGAGTTGCGGAAGCATACATTGGGTGTTACTAATCAATATACAAAGCACAAGATTAATAGTAAACGACCTCTAAATGAGACGTTTGTAAAATAGTTACATTTCATAATTAATAATCGTTTGAAAACCGTAGGTTTTCGTTACAAAAGTATGTAAGCCTAGAGTCCGCGTATGTGGCGGGAGATTCTATTACATAACCATAGTTACAAAAGATAATGCTAAGGAATCTCCGTTAAATGCAGTTTGGAAATCATGCGACTCTAGCTAGAAATCCTGGAGTGATCCTACTCCGTGAGTGTACCTGAGATACAAAGCTAAAAAGTGTCAACCAAAAAGGTTGGTGAATCTCACAGGTTTAGTAATAAGTAGGTGTCATGAACCACAAGTATGTACCCGTATTGCTATCCAGCAAAGTAAGTAAATCAGTTTATCAGTACAGTGCCATGAGCTCATAAGTTGAAGCTTAACCGTGTAGTGTGAAATAATTCACGTACCCCCGTGAGTGCTATCCGCACACTCATATGTAACAAATACTAATATGTCTGTTTCTACGTGTAAATCAGTACGTGGTGGCGCTACCACCCCAGACAGGGATTGTCAGTCCCAGATGGATCCATCTACTAGTAATCGCGCTTAAGTCCATAACTAACAACTTACGATAAGGAGGCTTTCAGTGGATAAAAGTAACTCATGCGTTTGTTTGTAATCAGTAATGTTTTCAGTTCAGTACATTGTGTTCATACGTAAAACAGTTGCTAAGTATCTCACCCCGTATGTAAAACAGTAAAAGTGGGGCTGTAAGACTCACCTGAGTCTGAATGCGTTTAAACAAACGTATGTTGATAAGCGAATAATGAAGTCCAACGACTTGTAACCTGAGGGTGTCCACGACACGCGATGGTTATAATCATGATTGGGTATCTCAAAAGATCACCCTTGTAGTTGTTACACAACTATATATGTCCAAATTACTTCGATTTGGTTGATTTGATAAGTGTTTGAAGATGTGTACGGCCCGTTGGTGACGGATTTGAGATAATATACTTTAAGTGTTTTTATTTAGAAGTTGGCATTTTGCACTTAAAAGTGTGTCCCAATGTGTTTTATAGGTCGTATCGTATAAGTGTTTGAGGTTATATAGTTTCGACACTTAGTGAAATTGAGATTTGAAAACCTGCTGTTTTATGCGACATAGTCATGCGACATTAAATGGGTTATGCGACACAAGTGTTGTGTCGCATAGGAATGCGACACAATGTCCATACGACACAAAGGTTGTGTCGCATGGATGCGAAATGCTGATTCAACAGCGACATAGTGATTGTGTCGTATGATGTATACGACATAGTGGTTGTGTCGCAGAACTTACGACACAAAATATCTGGTACGACATAAGGTACGACACAAGGGAGTTTATGCGACATAAAGGCTAAAATACGACACAACATGCGACACAGTGCTTGTGTCGCATGGATGAACACCAGCCCAGAAATCCGGCTGTCACGACTTTTTCCGGCCAAAATCCGTTTTTAAACCCGTTTTTAAGCTATGAAATCGTGTTCTAAATGTTGTAATGGACATATACTAGTTATAATAACAACCACAAATGAAAAATACTAAGAATCGAGAGATTTCGGGATTTTGTCGGAAACTTACAATTTGCCGAAATGAAAATCCGGAAAGGTAGAAATGTAGATCGTCGCGAGGTGGTCGTGAATCTCTAAAAATATTTGTGATCCGGTCGCGTTTCGTGGTAGTATTTTGCGGTTTTGTGAGTTTGGTGTTTTTGGTGAAATGAAAGAAAGAAAGTAAGAGAGAGGAATAGAAAGAAAGAGAAATGAGAAAGGTGAGGTGGGAGGTGGGGGTTATCCCCACCTTCGCCCCGCGTCCCGTGCGGTGTTCGTTTGCTCCGTCGTTTAACGTTAATTAATTAGTTACATTTTAATTATAAGTTTTTAAAATACGATTTATTACACGACATATTGTTTAAACATTTTACAATTCACTTTATATTTGCGTTAAAATGTAAGTTAGTTTATTTAGTTTGCGCGTTTTAATATTTTTAAATTGTATAATTTCTGATTGTACGATACGAATAATTACAAAATATTATAATAATAGTATTTTTGAAATAAAACGTTATTTGATAAGATTGTCACCAACGTCCATATAAAAATTTGAATCGAAATGCATCCGATTTAAATTGCGTACGATTTAAACAAATCGTATATTCGTATATATATATTCAACAATATATATAATTCGATACATAATTAGCCTAACACAGAACTAATTACATGTATTAACAAAGAATTAGGCGCTAATACTAGCCCTAATTTGGCGGTTGTTACAACTTTGCTCAATCAACAAAAGTACTACAATCAATCTTACCTACAA